>NW_004624795.1:1402775-1450747 GCF_000247695.1 Heterocephalus glaber | reverse complement strand
GGGGGGGGACACGGGACCGGGTCTTCTCCAGAATGGAAGCATCCTGGGAACAGCTTTCTTTACTATCATCATCATCATCATCATCGTCATCATCATCATCATCGTCATCATCATCATCATCGTCATCATCATCATCATCGTCATCATCATCATCGTCATCATCATCATCATCGTCATCATCATCATCATCGTCATCATCATCATCATCATCATCATCATCATCATCATCATCATCATCACCATTATTTTGATCCTGTGCAATCTCTAGTATCTGGTATAATTATCTCCCCCTCCTAGCATGCATGTTTTGTTTTGTTTGAGACAGGGTCTTGCTACATAGTTAAAGCTGGTCTTGAATTCCTTCAGCCTCCTGAGTGCTGGGATCACAGGCGTGGCCACCACCCTTGGTTTGGTTTTTGGCTTTAACTATCTTAGGTAGAATGTAGTTTTCAGAGTTGGGGTTTCAAGCTTCTTCTGGGAAGTAGCCAGGAAACAAAGTAGAAACTTTTGAAACACAATACAAGCCCTCAACGAGACACACTTAATAAAACTGTTACTTTTTTTATGACTAAGATACAAAACCAAGGGCAGGGAGTGTGACCCACAGGACTAAGGAGGAAGCCAGGATTCAAATTCCAAAAATTAAACAGGTAAAATCTTGAGGCAGGTGGTGCTGAGAGCACTAGCAGGTGTTTATCCACTATGCTACACCCCCAGGTCTCAGACTTCACGGCTTCTTAAATGGGTATACAAGTCCAAGGAAGTCCTAGACACAAGTCTGATTACACTTCCTCACTTCTTCCCTTTTTTGTGCAGGGCTGGGGCCGGAACCCAGGGCTACACATGCAAGGCAAATGCTCTATCAATGAGGTACACCCAGCCCTACATCCTCAACCCTCACTAGTTGCCTCTTACAAGTCTTGTTGGGTGTGACGTTTCATTTGCAATTCCAGGCTCCTTATGGGACAGCTGTTGAGGGCCCCACTGTAACTACCATAATGAAGAGCTCCTCTATACTTTGGACAAGCTGGGCGAAGCGGCGAACGCCTGTCATCCCAGCACTTGGGAGGCTGAGGCAGGGGGATCCCGCCATATTCAAGGCCAGCCTGAACCACATAGCGAGGCTCTGTCTCAAATAAATAAAAAAATAAAGCAAGTTGTGTTTCGCATCAAGCTCGGAGACTGGCCCCCAAGCGGTCTGGCTGTTTTTTACATAAGAAAGATCTAGACTTCCTGACTCCTGACCCAGAAATTTTCTATTTGCTCCACAAATACTACCTGAGTCTTTCCTACACACTAAGCATTAAGTGTTTGAGGTGCTGAGGGGAATCAGTGAGAACAACAGACACACGGCCGGCAACACGCACGCCCACGGGGAATCTCCACCGTGCTGTGATACTGCGTGCATTTCTTCTGCCTTTACATGGGTTCTGTCTGAAAGTACTTCTCTACCAAAACCTCTCTCCCCGAGTCCGTCTGTGTCAGCACCGGCTGGGGACTCGAGCTCACGCAGGCAAGGGTCAGAGGCTCTGCTACAGCAGCGTCTCAGCCGCAGACTTCACTTAACACCTGTTTCTTTATCTTAAAACCACCTACTCAGCAAACGTGGGGAGAGGCGGGCGCTTCCGAGGCCTCCAGTGCACACCCAAGTGTCGCTGTGGCCAGGCTCTTCCCCGCCCTCCGCCAAGCCGCAGGCTCCGCACCTTCGGCGGCCGCCGCAGACACAACCCTGCCTCTCACCAGGCAGCCTCGGGGCGGGGGCACAGCTCGGGGCGACAGCGCTCGGGAGGGAGGGAGCACAGGCGCCTTGACCCCAGCACCATTAAAAAGTCCAGCCTCCGCGCAGCGCGATGGCGCACACCTGTTATCACCCCAGCGCTCGGGAGGCTGAGGCAGGAGGACGGCAAGGACGAGCCCAGCCTGGCCAACTGCGACTTGGCGAGACCCTGGCTCAAGACAGGAAATGAAACGCGCTGGGGAGTCAGCTCCGTGCTACTGCCGCGGCTCGATCCCGGGACTGGGGGCCCCCGCACACGGCCCGTCCCCGGGTCTCTCAGCCCCGTGCCCCTGCCCCAGCCCCGGAGCCGCAGGCCGCCCCTCGGCCTCCCCGGCCGGGCCGCGCCGCCGCAGCCCCGGTTTGTTTACTCACTCTCCCTCCATCCCGGCCGCCACGGCCCGCCGCTAGGGCGCAAGCGCGCCGGAGCCCCGCCCCACGCCGAGGGCCCCCTCCCCCCGCGTCCCCTAGGCGCATGCGCATTGCTCCGCACGAGGCGCCTGCCGACCACCCCGGCTTCCCTCTTCACAAGTCTGGCTTTTGTCACCAACGTTGCAGACTCTGGAACCCGACGGGTTCCCAGGTGGCGCTGTGATCGAAGAGGAAGGGCCGAGGGGAAGCCTTTGAGAGCCACTGATATCTTCATGAAGACCGCATCCAGCAGCGCACCATTCTCACGTGCTGGTGACAAGCGACCACTCGCGTCGGGAATCCATTCATGGGGATGCCCGCGTGGACCTGAGGGTTCTCCGGGCCCTTCCGATTCCTGAGCCCAGCCTTGTTACAAGGTGTCCCGCCAGGTACAAAGGGGAAACGGCAACGTTACAGGCGGAGACGTGGCAGACACCACCCTAACAAGCTACCGGGCCCGCATCACAGGGGCTCCGCCGGCGCTGCTCCCCGTGGCCCACAGGGCAGTCGCTGCTGTGGTATCCGGGCAAAAACGGGTGCAGCAGACAAACCCAAAGGAGGGCAGCCTGCAAAGCAGCTGACCGGTGTCGTCAACAGTGTCAAGGACACGAAGGACAAAGAGAAGACAGAGGACCCATCCTCCCGAGGGGTTAAGGAGGTGTGATCATAAATGTCATTTGTGATCTTGGATTGAATCCTGGTCCAGAAAAAGAGCAATCTGAGGGAACTAGGGTAAGGTCTATGGATTAGTTAGTGGGATTTTATCAGGCTAGATTCCTGGGTTGGTTTTTTGTTTTGTTTTGTTTTGTTTTTTCAGACAGGGTCTCGCTATGTAGCCCAGGCTGGCCGGGAACTCTCAGCGATCCTCCTGCCTCAGCCTCCCAAGTGCTGGGATTACAGGTGTGCATCACCATGCCTGACTAGATTCCTGGTGTTGATTATTTATTTACTTGAGGAAGTTGGATGAAAGGTATGTATGAACTCTGTACCACATTTGCAACTACTGTATTTAGTAAATGTGAAGTCATTTCAAAATATAAAATAAAAAATTAAAGCTAAAATACAAAATAACATGGACCTTGGTTTTGTCTCAGAGTGAACAATTATCAAATCTGTGAAGTTCATTTTTTCAAATAATTTTAATGACAACCTCATGAAATATGGAGGGCAGGTGTCAGTTTCCCACACCACACTGGTGTAGTGTAAGAGTTAATGAGTCAGGCATAGAGGCGCATGCCTGTAATTCCAGCACTCAGGAGGCTGAGGCAGGAGGAGTGCTGCCAGTTCAAGGCCACCCTGGGTTACATAGGGAGTCACTGTTGCAAAAAAAAAAAAAGTTAATGACCTGCCATACAAAGATGGAAAGTTGCTCTGTCAAGTCTTACACTCAGGTCTCTATGTTCCAGAGTTACTATTCTTTTTCTTGTATCAAAAACTGACTTGACTCTTTTTCCTTTACACTCATTTGCTTAACTGTCAATCAAGGTAAACCTTCCTGTACACTGTACTTTTAAATTTTATTTATTTTTTTTCCCCAGTACTGGGGATCGAATTTAGGACCTTGTGCTTTCAAGGCAGGTGGCAGCACCATAGAGCTAAATCCCCGGCCCCTTTTATTTTTTATTTTGAGAGTTTTGTTAAGTTGCCAAGCCTGAGCTCAAACTTGGAATCCTCGTGCCTCAGCCTCCCAGAGTGCTGGGATCACAGGTGTGCACCCCCAGGGCTGACTGGTCTTACAAGTGGCAGTGATATTTCCCTTTCACTGCCTGTGAGAGAAGTGATTCCCACACCTGGAGCACACTGACGTTCCCTGACAACCACAGAGGCTGACCTCCTGTACCCCCGAGGTCTGAGGAACTGGTCTGGGTGTGGCTGAGGCTTTGGGAGTTTTACAAGTGTCCCAGAAGATTGCAGCAGGTACCCAGGCCTGCCGACCAGGCCAGTGCCCTACTGATTGTGGAAGCAGGAATTGCTAAGGAGAGGTGTCCAGGGAATCGGGACTCATCGGGACCCATCTGCTCACTGATGTTGACTGAAGCCAGGGGAAGGGACAACCTTGCTTTAAGGGACTCTGCCAAGGACACTAAGATGGTTTCAGGACGGCTTGAGATAGAAAGACTGACAGGAGCGGGAAGGGTTGGTGCCGGCCGGGAGTCCTGCTGGTCTTTGGCCTTCAGCCTCCGACCTTTGCACCCTGCTGGACCCTCCCTTGTGTGCTCATTGCCCTGCTGTCCACTTTGCCATGGCCACTGCAGTGCTCGGTACAGGACTCAGCTCAGAGGTGAGCAATCCCCATACACTGAAGGGTTAGAAAACAACTTTTGATGGGCACAGTGGCACACGCCTATAGTCCCAGCACTCTGGAGGCTGAGGCAGGAGGATCGCCATTAATGTGAGGTCAGCCTGGGCTACACAGTGAGTTCAGGGCCAGCCTGAATTACAGAGCAAGACTCTGTCTCAAAAAACAAACAAACAAAACAAAACAAACAAGTTTCCGAGCCAGGCATGATGGTGCAGCTCTGTAATCCAGCACTGGGGAGGCTGAAGCAGGAGAACCTCCACAAGCTGGAGGCCAGCCTGAGCTACATACCAAGACCCAGTCTCAAAAAAATGGAACAGGGTCGGGGATTTAGCTCAGTGGTTCCGCCACCTGCCACAAAAGCACAAGGTCCAGAGTTCAATCCCCGGTACCAAAAAAAAAATGGAACATACAAAAAAAGAAAACCAACTTTCCACATCGTCAGTAAGCGTGGAGCTCAGGGGGTAATTTGTCTGCCAGTTGGTTCTTCCTCCCTGTGGTGGAGAGAGGAACAGCCTGTCACCCCTGCCCCACTCCCCCACCCACCTCCAGGCCACTAACAGAACGAAGACGAAGCAGTCAAAGCAATCAGTGTGTCATGCTGGGCCTCTGGTGTGCGTGCTACTCTTAGATCGAAGCCTCTGGGACTGAGAAACTGGACACAGTGTGCAGAGCAGTCCAACAAGACTGGTTCTTTTTCCGAAAGTCTCCTATCACGGAAAAATAAAATTACATGTTTAATTTATGAAACCTAACGCCTGCTTTGCCTTGGCAGCCCTTTCCCGGGGCTTGGCCCGACTCTGGCAACACCAGCAGGCTGATTAATACCAGCTCAGCAAGCTCCCCGGGCACGCGCTTACTTGACTGTTTGATTTTCTTTCCTTTTTTTTTTTTTTGAGTCAGGGTCTCACAATGTAGTTCAGGCTGGCCTTGAACTCACTGTGTAGCCCAGGCTGGTTTTAAACTCGAGTTGCTCTTCCTGCCTCAGCCTACAGGGTTCTGAGATTATAGGCGTGCCCCACCACGCCCAGCTACTTCACTGTTTTCTTAAATCGTTTTTAGTTTGCTTGTAATTTCCCATCACCTCCTTGGCTTTAAAGTGCTGTATCTCTGACCACGGGTCCATCGCATTGCAAGGGAAGGCTGCTGCTCAGCGCACACCGCCCCGTCCCAAAGCAAGGCTCTGCACGTATCGGGACTAAGACGCACTGTGCAGCACGGCTCACGAGGTCTGCTCCTTCTGGGACGCATGAGCTCTAAGTGTGCTTTGGTCCCTGCGGGTCCTCAGGCCACTGGTAGAAAGCAAAGGGGGGGGGGAGCGGTTCCCAGAGCCCTTGTGCATGGCACCCCTTCTGAGGCCCACACGGCTATCAAATAGCGAGGCTTGGAGAGGACTTAGAGGCTGGGAGAACTGGGGCCAGGCGGCCCTGACAGGGAAATGTAAACACAGCTGCGAGATGGGAGCACAGAGTCCTCCTCCATCCCACCCTGAAGCGGAGGGCGCCCTGCCAGGGGAGACAAACAGGAAAACAAAGCACAGCACAACTTGTGCCCTGGGAGGTCACTGAGACTGGGGCTCTGCCAGGGACTGGGGCCTGAAGTGCCACACCCTGCACACCCAGGCCAGCACCGCTTGGGGCTGAGGGGTCTGGACTCAGTGGAGCCTGGAAACATCGAAACTGGGCTCTGAAGCCTCCCCACTCCCGGACACTGTGTCCTCTGATCTCAGGAAGCCCTCACTGCCTGAGCCCAATGGCTCAGGGTCATAATAATGGCTTTGACTCAGTAAGTAAGGACAGGCCCACAGTAAACCCTTGTGCTCGGCCGCCAAAGTTCAGACTGAGCCTCCAAGCCAAACTGAGGCTGGGCGTCCTTAGCCTTTGTTAATTAGAAAATAAATAATTCCAGCCGGAAGGCGCTTCCTCCAGGGACCCCAGGGGTGGGATTCATGCCTTGATTTGCACAAACCCTAAAAGCTCTGACCCCATAGCTGGGGTGGTGCTGCCTGTCCCTCTCTGGGGTTAGCACAGTTAATGTGGGCTGGGTTGTGCGGGACACGCCTTTGGCAGGCTGCTAATGAACTCCGCTTCCTCCCAGTCCTCAGAGTCCTCTGTAAAAGTGAAATGGCAGAGCAAGAACAAGCGGCAGTGGCCCATAGACTGTGCACTCGTGCCTGGCGTTAGGAGGACCATCTCCTGCCATAGGAAATTGGAAATTTCCTTATCTTCTGATCTTCCAGCTGAGGACATGGGGCTCTGAGGGCTCCAGGCCTTGCCCGGTCACGCAGCCGGTAAGCAGCAGGGTCAGGCTCTGTGCCCCCTCCCGCTGTGGGTTCCTGGCCCACGCTCTGGGCCTTCTCAGAGGGATTCGCGCCCTGACATCATGGTCCTGGATTCTCTCCACGGCTTTCCGCTCCCACCAGCAGTGCCAGAGGAAAATGTATTTGGGACTCCAGCCTGCAAGCCCCGAGGCAAACAGCTCCATACTTCCTTTGTAGCAGAGATACTCATCAAAGGGAACACTCCACAGAGCCTTCTATCAGCGGGAGCAGACAGACAAATCCCACGAGCAGGAGGGGAGTTCCCCTCGGTGCTGTGCCTTCCCTTTCTCCATCCTGGCTCTGAAGCAGGGCCCTGTCCAGTTAGGGCCCTGGGCCTTTGAACTCACTGTGGTAAGGATAGGACACCAGGTGAAGAGACCCTTGGAGCAAGCTGAGTCTCCACTCTACTCACAGTACATACAAGAGCAGATTATACCCATGATATTGCATAGAAAGAAACAAAAGTAAAAGCCAGGCATGCTGCACAACCTGTAATCCCAGCAGAACTCAGGAGGCTGAGGCAGGAATATTGCCTTGAGTTTGAGACTAGCCTGCACTGCATAGTGAGACTCTGTCTCAAAAACAAATCAAATAAATAAATAAATAAATATTTAAGGGCCGGGGATTTAGCTCAGTGGTTTCTCCGCCTGCCTCGCAAGCACAAGGACCCGAGTTCAATCGCCGGTACCAAAAAAAAAAAAATTTAACAAACTAACTTTAGCATTCACATAATCAGGTTAGGAGCCAAATAACCTTTGCAAGGGCCAGGGATTTAGCTCAGTGGTTGTGCCGCCTGCCTCGCAAGTGAAAGGTCCCAAGTTCGAGTCCTGGTACCAAAAAGAAAAAGAAAAAAGTACAGGGCTGGGGATTTATCTCAGTGATTTTATCGCCTGCTGTGCAAGCACAAGGACCCAAGTTTGATCCCTGGTACCAAACAAAAAACAAACAAACAAAAGATAGTACAAGTAACCTTTGCAAGATCCCTAAAAGGTCGGTAATTGTCACCTACCAGACCCAGAAAACAGCGCTAGGGCAAAAGGTAGCATTAGAGCACCACCTAGTGGACTTTAATGGCAACTACAAGTAAACTCAAAAAAGCTGTAGAATGGGTTTTTTTATGAAATCTAGTTTATATTTAAGAAATATACATGCCTATTAATAAATCGCGAGACCCCATCCACCACCTAAAAGATAACAGCTCGGTGGCCATTCTTAAAACTTGGGGGACAGATTTCACTCAGACGTTCCAGGTCAATCCTTCTCTATGCTCTAGAGAAAATGCTGAGCCTGCTCTGCCTCAGTTTCCTTTCTGGTCTGATCCTCCACTGGTGAGGAGACCATCTTCATTCTTGAGATTCCCTATTTTTGCCTTTCCAGGGTGAGATTGATGACTCGGGAGCAAACTGTTGAAACAACTAACTCACCGTGAACCTGAAAAGACTTCCTTTCCTGGTGTCTCCAATCTTCCTCTGCCACTCTGCCCTTCCCTTTTAGAGGAGTGTAAAACACAGTAAAAAAGAAGAACGATCTAATAAGTTTCAGAGAGAAGCCCAACCTTCTCTCTGCCCCCTAGGTCTGGTTTTCATCATTTAAGTATGTAGGGGAGGAAAATACCTTCGCTAATAGGTTGTGGACCTTGAAACTTTGACTGTAGACCTGTACAGTGCTAGATGGTGAGGGCAGGGAGGTGACTTATGCATTTACATATTTCTCCAACTCGTTGGGAGTTAACTTTGGAACCCGCTGGTAGTCAGGGCACCCCTTCCTTCCAAGGAGCCAAGCTAAGACAACTTGCAACCACTGTTTTGTCTTACACGGAGGGAAAGAACAATCAGCTAATGATTTACATTTATTTATGTGTTTTAAAAATATGGTAACCAGAATAAAAAGAGACTTAGCCGGCCTTTCTGTTCTTTTCATGTGCGCATAGAAAACCGATAGATGTGCCTTTGCTAACACGTGAATGGCAGTTGCTAGGTGATCCACGTAGTTTAACCTGTGAGTTTCAGATACTTAGTAATTTAAAAATGGACCTTACGGCCGGGGATTTAGCTCAGTGGTTCTGCCGCCTGCCTCACAAGCACAAGGACCCAAGTTTGATCCCCAGTACCAAAAGTAAAATAAAAATGGACCTTAAAGGATATGTAGCCTTGTCTTGCTGCTAAAGAAGGTTGCCTAGGTGACCAGACAAATAACAGAAATGTCTTAGAGGCTTCTCCACCCTAGGCCCAGGGCAGAATCCCTCCAAGCCAGCCGTATATTTGACTCTGTCAGTCTCTAGAGGTGATCTCTTTGGCAGGAAAATATGATCTAATTTGACCATTGACCTGTCTTCCTCCCTCTCTTTCAAAGAACTAGAAAGTAGTGGTTTAGATCTCTTGATTATTGGTTTTGCTATCATTGTTTCCTTCTCTAAACATGATTGTTATGGCTGAAATCCATTGTAACTTGTGCTTTTGGAGGACTATGGGAGTAAGGACACGAGTTTCCTGGGAAGATAGGATCCTGTACTGATAAAAGGTGGACAGTGCAGTCCGATTTTATCTTCTGGGCCCCTCTCCAGATGGCAGCTACCAGCCCCGGAGTTGAATCAACTTGGGGGATACCCTGAGGCATTGGAATCAAGCAGAGACTTACAGGGATGCTGGTTTGTTTCTCTTGTTTCAGATGGGAAACTCCATATCTGACCATCTCACTCCTTTGGAATGCATTCTTAAATATTGGAAAATGTTTGAAAGAGAAGTTTAGTATTTTCTACACCCATACATGCCTGCCTACCCCCTAGAGCCACTATTGATTATGATGGTATCTCACAATTAGAATTGTACCGTAAGAGAGAGGAAAGGTGGTCAGAATTGCCTGATGTTCAGATTTTCCTTGCATTAAGAAAAAATCCTCATTTGTATTCAAAATGTAAAAGTAAGCAGCAGGAAAATCAGCCACCTCTGGCCCCTGTGACAGATTTCCCGGCCCTGCCTTTTGGAACCTGAGGATGAGGTTTCCAAGGCAACCCTTGTGGAAGCCCACCTACTACTGCCGAGTCTAAGCCTTTCCCCCCTTGCCCTTTGGAGCCTGGGACCCCTCCTCCTTACTCTTTGGAGTCTGAGTGATGCTTCTGGGCCACCCATAATTAAAGCCTCTACAGGGCTGTACCCATCCTTAGCTAATTTTGTTCAAGCCCCTCTAGGACGATATCCCTTACAAGAAGTAAGTAGAGCTCTCAGACCTGATTGTGTCCACGTGCCCTTTTCTCTCAGTGACCTCAAACAGATCAAACAAGACCTAGGAAAGTTTTCAGACAACACTGACAAGTACATGAATGTCTTCAGGGGACTTACTCAGACCTTTGAACTGGACCGGAAGGATGTAAAGTTACTTTTAAATCAAACATTGACTTCTAATGAGGTACAAGCAGCAATACAAGCAGCCATTACATTTGGAGATGAATGCCATCTTGTTAACTATAGAGGGCCAGGACAAAGAGAGCCAGGGGAACCACCGATTCCTACTGAAACCCAGCAGTCACTACACAAGATCCCCACTGGCCTACCAACCAGACAGAAGTTTGGAATACAGGGCATCTTCAGTTTGTATTCTTGAGGACCTAAAGAGGAAGAGAATTAAGCCCTTCAATTATCTTAAATTATCACCTATTCAACAGGAGGACAAAGAACATCCCTCTGCCTTCTTAGATCACTCACAAGAGGCGTTGGTAAAACAGACATTCCCTAGCTCCTGACTTGGTAGAAGGAAAGACTGTTCTCAGAGAGAAGTTTATTCCCCAGTCAGTCCCAGAGATTAGGGAGAAGTTATAAAAGCTGGCTTCTGGTCCAGACAGCTCACTTGATGCCTCAGTGAGAATTGCCTCCTCAGTGTTCTATAATCAGGGATGAGAGAAGGCAACAGCCCTACCAGCAGCCCTTAAAGAAATAGACTCTAGGTCTCATTCTCGGGGCTCCAAGAAGAGCTTGATGACCAAGCCCACCTGCTACCCCTGCCGAAAGCCAGGCCACCTTAAAGGGACTGCCACGTGAAGCCCCCCGACCCTGCCCTACTTGCAAAGTGACCACTGGAGGTCGGACTGCCCTCTGAGGAGGAGGTCCCTGGGCTCAGAGCGTCCTACCAGCCGGTCCAGCAGGACTGAAGGGCCTAGGGCTCTCTCTCCCTTTTCCCTCTGGCCAGAGTCATCTCCACGGAGGAGCCCTGGATATTCAAGGCTACAGAGGGAAGTGTCCTACTGCTGGACACTGGTATGTGTCTCTTGGTCTTCTCTTGAACCCTGACCTTCCTTCCAGCTGTCATACATCAGCGAAAGGAGTGACTGGTGAGCAGGTGACTTGCTATTGCTGCTTGGCCTTGGGCCTTCCCAGTTGCACTGTCTGAGTGTCACTCCTGTAAACGGCCTGGGCTCTGCAGAAAACAGCCTTTGCTGTGTGATGTCAGGGTCTGGCCCAGGCCTGGGAGGGAGTGGGGACAAGTTTGTGTACGTGTCCTGGGACCTTAGTTGGGGGAGCCCACTGGGTCCTGGAAGAAACTGTCCTCCGTCCTCTCATGGCCCAGGGTGAGCTGGCCTGCAGCTCCATAGAGCACACTTAGTGACCCACAACCCCAGCTCAATGCGCACCCCCGAAGGATCAATATTCTGATCTACAGCAAGAGGGAGCTGATAAAGATACAGCTACGATATGAGCCTTAGCAGCAAGCCATCCTAGGTTCAAATCCTGTCTTTGCCCATTACCAGTGCAGAAGACAATGCTGGTATCGTGGTGGGGAGGTTTGAGTGTGTGTGTGAGGGGCGTGGGAGTGTGGCTCAGGGGTTGAGGGTGAGGCCCTGGGTTTGTCACACACACCACACACACACGTGGACAGAGCACTTACATGGTGTCAATGTACACATAATGCAACATTTAGTGAGTGTTCAATAAATAACACTGACTACTCAGTTTCCAGAAGTCGATGTGTTCTCCAAGGGCCATTTCCCCGAGAGGGACCAAGCACCTCGCGCCAGGCAGGCAGTGGCTCCGGAGCAGAGGGCAGAGCTGGAGCAGCTGTATCCCTGTCGCTCCGTCCCCCTCCCCCGACTCCCCCACACCTCAGCTGTGTAGACAACAACAGGATGCTCACGTGGGGCTGTGTGGTCTCAGGGCCTGGGTGCTCCTGATTCCCCCTGGCGCTGTTGGGGTCTTGGTCCACACCTAAGGGGGCTGCAAGGTCAGACGTGCACCTTCCCAAGGGTTCAGCCCCCTCCCTGTTCCAGGCAGGCAAGGGAACTTGCACTGCTGCAGGGTCCCTGCTCAGGAGCCAATGCTCTGCATCCCAGCCAGAGACCTGGGGTCAACCTGCAGCTGGGGCAGATCCCTCTTTTTAAAACCACTGGTGAGGGCTGGGGATTTAGCTCAGTGGTTCCACGGCCGGCCTTGCAAGTTCGATGGCCAGTACCAAAAAAACAAACAAAAGCACTGGCGAGGGGATGCTAGGGTGGTGGAGGAGGAACAGGGAACATGTAAGAACCTAAAGACCAGTTCCACTGATTACAGAAGGAAAATGAAGTCAATACGGTGCCACGGTTGAAAGGGAAGGGCACAATATCCATATACTCATGTACTATTTGCATTTTAAAAGTTTTTTGGGGGGGCAGCGTC
Organism: Heterocephalus glaber; assembly: GCF_000247695.1. Next base: position 1,438,301 of record NW_004624795.1, on the reverse strand, counting down.
TCAGGCTGGCCTCAAAACTCTCAGTGATATTCCTGCCTCAGCATCCTGAGTGCTGGGATTCTAGGCGTGTGACACCAGGCCTGGAAAGAGCATATTTTTATTAGCAAAAATAGAAATGAGCTTAGAAGGGGAAGGAAGTGACCCTGAGGGGTGGGAGCAAAGGGAGACCCCTGCAGGAACAGCCTCTGTCCTCATGAAGCCCGGCTCTTTCTGCTCCTGCCGATCACGGCCCGACTCCTGTGCCATTTGGAAGGGAAGATGAGGTCTTCAGTCCCTGTCCAACCCCAAAGGACCCCCCAGAGCAGACCCTCAGTGACCAGGGCGCCTTCAAGGGTCAGTGAAAGCATCCAGATCTCCAACTGGTGTGGAAGTGAGTGGGAAAAATCAACAGGAAGGAACATCCCAGACTGTCTAACTAGAGGGTTTGGACTCCCAAATTCAGGGATGATTTGGATAAGCTGTTCCTTGGAGAGCTCTACATTATTCTGAAACTCCACCTCCACCCCAGGCTAAAAGGAACACTTCCTACCAAGTTACCCATCGCTTGCTTCTGAGTCTTAGACCAAATGAAAATGTTCAGCTCTAGAGCTGGAAACTGACCTGGCCAAGGTGCCAAGATGAGACAGAGACCAAACAAGAAGCTGCCTTCGGGATCTCATCCAGTGCATGCTGAGTGGGGTGGCGCACGCCTTCGATCCCCGCACTCTGGAGAGAGTGCGGCTGAGGCAGGAGGATCGTGGGAGTTGAAGGCCAGCCTGGCTACATAGCCAGGCCCTGTCTTTAAAAAAGACAAAAAGTGTTTGTCTTTGTATCTTTATATCAGGCTGCCCTATTTAGAAACCAACATTTGCTCTTCACACCTTGTATATCGACCCCAGCCGCAGTCCTTGTGGCTTGTTTGCCCCCAGCCCTTCTAGGCCCTTCCCACACGGCCTCCCTCTTGACCGAAATGGACGCTCCTGGGAAGGAGGGGAGGGACAGATTTGGTCCCCGGCCTGCAGGGGCTCCGAGGCTGCCTGGCGCTTCTCTGCATCACGCAGGAACAATCATTACCAGGAGGGATTGGGGGCGCGTGTGTGTCACGCGGGCCACCTCCCGCCTCCTACAGGATTCCATGCGGGCCAGAAGGAGAGAGCTCGGGTCTTGAGCCCGGGAGCCAAAGGGGCAGTATCTGTGGGGGGCGGGAACCGCAAACGGGGAAGCAGGAGCCGGGTGGCGTCTGGCAGTGATCAGGCCGGTTTGGCGCTGAGGGCCGCGTCTGGGAGTCAGCGGTGGCTGAGATCAAACCAGCTGCAGGCTCCTGGGCCGCTCCCGGCTCAGTCTCGGGGTTTCCCGGGCTGTGAATTAGCCCAGTCACCGGGAAGAAGGAAGGGAACCAGCGTGCGCACGGGAGAGTGACGCCCTTCACACGCGGTGCCCTCCTTGGGGCTGAGGGGGGAAGGCGAGGCCCGCAGGTGGGGAGCAGGGAGCTGGAGCCGAGGCTTCTGAACTCCAGTCCGGCTGCCCTGGAGCGCTGGCTCCCTCCTCTGCAGGCAGCGGTCGCCCCGCAGCCGTCCTGGGGCTGAGGTGCCCGCGCACCAGGCGGCCCAGGCCCAGGCCTGGACACACAGCGGGGCGAAGCTGCGCACAGGGCCCCGCAGCCCGGGCCCCCCGGACCGGGTCTTCCGGTGGCTGCCCGGCTCAGGCCTCGGGTCTGGGCCCAGGAGGGGTGCCTGGACTTGGCTTCCCCTCTGCCGGGGCTCGGTGGGTGCGGCTGACACCCGTGGGTGTCCTGGGAAAGGCCCGGCCCGCCCCGCCCGGCGGCTCTGAGCACCGTCGGGCGGGGGGCCACGCGAGGGCAGGGCGGGAGCTGTCCAGCAGCCTGGCCCCGCCCCCACGTGGCCGCGGGCGCCGGCGGGGAAGTGCGGCTTCCTGCGCCCGGACAGAGGACGCCCGCTGCTCGCGATGGCCGCGCGCCCCCGCCTGCTGCTGGCCCTGCTCGCGATGGCCGGTGAGCTCCCGGGGCCCGAGGATCCGGGGGTCGGGCGGGGGATCGCGGGCCCCGGTGGCCAGTGAGGTTGCAGGGGCTTTGAGCCTGGATGTGAGGGCCCGCAGGCAGCCCTCCCCCCGGTGTCCTTTCCTTCCCCTCCTTCCGGACTCCCTGTGTCTCAGGCAACCCCCACGGGCCCCCCACCCCGATCCCCTCTGCTCCCCACAGCTGCCCTGCATCCCCAGGAGACCCTGGCTCAGCTTCTCCCCACCGCTGACGCCCTGAAGCCAGAAGGTGAGTACCCAGGGGCAGTGACAGGGCGCCCTAGGGCAGGAGAGCCAGCGCAGGGGCCTCTTGCCCACCAGCTTGGCCCCACCTAAAACCCCCACTCTTTCGGGGTTGCCTGTGATCTTTCTCTCGCTCCTCCTGCAAAGCGCGTGCAGCCTCGGGGTAGCTCCCAGGACAGGTTGGGAGGAGGTTCCAGTAGGGCGTGCGTGGAGGGACTGTGAGGCTGTGCACACGGACGGGATGAAGACTCCAGAGCCAGGATGCTCCCCTCCGCCACCAGTGTCTTGCTGGGGACATTCTAGGGGAGTCCTCTTGTTTGAAGACAGGGCCCGGGGTGTGTGGGTCTGAACATCTGTACCCGCAGGCAAGGCGGTGGACAGCTATGAGGCCAGCGCCCAGCTCTGCTGGGCCGAGTACAAGGAGCACATGGACTTTTTGGAAAAGGACTGGTGCAACTGGACCGTGATCAGCAGGTAGGACGCTGGGGGGCGGCCGGGGCACCGGGCCTCCTGGCACTCACCCGCCCCTCCGCCCAGGCCATACAGTGCCCTGCGCGACTGCTTGGAAATGGAGGCGGAAGCCTTCAGCCTGGGCTTCCCCAACGCCCTGGCCGAGAGGTTCATCTTCGAGACGCACCACCTGCACTTTGCCAACTGCTCCCTGGTGCAGCCCGCCCTCTCTGACCCCCCGGAAGACGTGCTCCTGGCCCTGATCGTGGCCCCCATCTGCCTCATCCCCTTCCTCGTCACTCTCGTGGTGTGCAGGAGTAAGGACGGCGAGGCCAAAGCCTAGGGTGGGGGCCACCAGCACCGCGCCCGCCCTCCCCCCTCCTCCCCCCTCCTCCCCCTCGCTGACCCTGCAGAGCCTGGCACTGGGGTCCTGGCACAAGTTGTGTAACCTTCAGAATAAAGCTTTGTTTTTGGCCCGCTGTCACCTTCCTGGGGAGGGGGCTGCGTCCTTCCAGAGTTGGTGCCAGGCACAAAGAGATGGGTGCTGGCGTCACCTGCCCCTCACCCACACCAAGGCTGCAGCCTTCGGCTCCTTCCTCCCGGGGAGGGGCCTTTCCTGCCCCCATCCAAACCCGGCTCCGGGAAGCCAGCAGGAAGAGACTCCCTTCCGGTCTGGACCGGCTGGGGCCTGGATTGGGGCGCTGGGGGAGGGGCTGGAGGATCGCCGCCGTGACTCCTGCGAGCAAGAGGGGAGGCTACCTGGAGCTCAGCCTTTCCCCGGAACGCCTCGGTTTACCCCGCGGCCTGGGAGGAGGAAAGCCGTCTGCAGGCATCACCCTTATCTCGGAGGACCTCAGGACGGAGGCCAGAGGCGGGGCGGGGGCGCCTGCCACGCCCCCTCCAGGTCCCTGGCCTTCATCCTACTTTATCCAGCACCGGTGTAGCCAGCCGCCCGGCCACACACTGCCCCCTGGCGTCCACTACGGCCAATAACCAGACGTGGATGACGGGGAAGAAGCTTGGCCCAGCAAGGCGCGCGAGAGGGCGCTCATCTCCATAGCAACCATGAGTTCGAAGCTGGACCCTTCCATCCGCGTCCCAGACATCAACATCTAGGGGCTCCCCGCCCTTCCCTGCAACCTGGCCTTTCCATATGGAGTGTTCCCTGGTCGCTCAGGCCGGGTTCTCACAGAGCTCCTCGGGGTGCAGCCCTGCTCCAGACACATCCACTGGCCGTCAAGGACATCTGTTCTGTCCTCTCCAACGCCTGTCTCCTGCAGCCCCTTCAGCCTCCTTAGAGACTTTCCTCTGTCTCCTTCCCGAGCCCTCGAGAATCCACGTCCCTCGGATATATCCTGTGCTTTCGGGAACAAGCCTACTCATTCTCAGAGACACATCCGTCTTTTTAGAGACACTGCTTCACCAAGGACATATTGATTTTTCAGCTGAGATAAATCTTTGCTCTTTTCCCATGAATACATCTGCCTTTTCCGAGTTGTAGCTACTCCTTGGTATTGCCTTCATGCATTTTACTATTATACATCAGGGGCCTGCTGGTGTAAGACCTTATGTGTATATTGTGCTGCAAAGACAGACTCCTGGGTTCCGCCCTCCAAGCGTTTCAACTGGTGGGGAAGTTGTCATGTGTCCAAGGAAACACAAACCCTGGAAGGAGTGATGAGAGAGCCACAGCCATGCCCCTACCCGCGAGAGTAGAAAGGGTGATGAACCAGGAAGTTATTACAGGAGTCCAGGCTTGGGAAGGTGAACTGGTGATGGGGAAGTGGAAAAGAATTACATGCAGGGGGTTTGATTAAAGACAGGGAAGAGAATCAGCAGGACTTGGATTTAAGGCAATGAAGGAGAAAAGTTAGTGGTGGGTGACTCAGACTTCGAACCTAGGTTACTAGAAAGAAGATGGCAGCAGTGACAGAAAAGGGCCCCAGGGAGGAGGGATGGTCCTGAGGAGAAGGACCCACAACGTGAGCTAGCAGTGGCAGGGGCCCTTGGATTCCAGAGACCTGGATGTGAGGGTCACAGAGGGGGACGAGGCTGGATCTGAAGTCGAGGCTTGGGAACCTTCTGCACAGAACTGGAATATGAACCCATGAGAGGAGTGAGAGCACTGTCCGAAGGTGCAGCCGAAAGGAGAAGGCTGAGGTTGGACTCCTGGGGAGCACTCACCTGTGAGACGAGCGAGTCTCACGTGTTGGCACGCTTGCCCACCATTCTTGCCTCTTTTTGGCGCAGTGCTGGACATCCCTTCCAGCAGAGTCTGTGCGGTACGATCAACATTCTGTCAGTGCAGTTCCTGAGCGCCATCCCAGAGAAAGGCAGCTCTTGAAAACATCTCGCTGTGGCCCCGTTCACCTTATTTCCTGGATTGGGCACCATGTAACTTCTGGCTCTTCCCCAAAATCAAAATGACCATGAAAGGTAGTGTTTTGAATCTATATGAATAAAGAAGCAGCCATGACAACACAACTATGGACAATCATGAGGGAGGACTTCCAGAACTGCTTGGGAAGGTGGCGAGAATGATGGGGTAGGGCCGGGGATGTAGCTCAATGGTTCCGCCGCCTGCCTCTCAAGCGCAAGGTCCCGAGTTTGATCCCCGGTATCAAAAAAATAAATAAATAAAAATTTTAAAAAATTAAAAATTAAGAAAAAAAATGATGGTAGCTTAGACTGGCCTCAAACTCACTGCAATCCTCCTGCCTCAGCCTCCCAAGTCCTGGCATCCTAGGCGTGGGCCACCAAGCCCTGCCAGGAGACCTGATCTACTTGCATTCTAACTGCGCCGCTCTCGGAAACTCATTACCCTCTTTGGGGTTGAACCAGGAGCCTCCCCAGGCCTCTTTCTGGTCCACCGGGCAAACCCCTGTAGAACAAGGGCCGGAGACTCGGCCTCCCTGCTTCTCACGGGGGGGGGGGGGCCGCGGGGGCGGGGGGCGGAACCTTTGCGCCGCGCTTCCTGCCCGGACGCGCTGAAGTTGCACCGGAAGTCCCTTGCAGAGCTTCCGGGTTTCCGGGGCAACTACGATGGCGATGAGTTTCGAGTGGCCGTGGCAGTATCGTTTCCCGCCCTTCTTTACGTGAGGCTCCAACCCCGGGAAGCCCCGCTGTGCCTCCCTCCCATAGCCGGGGCCCTGGGCTCAGCCCCGATGCTTCACTTGGGGAGGGGGAGAGGACCCCGCCTCCACCTCCTCCGCCCCCTCGCTTCTGCCCAGACGCGCCCGGGGCGAGAGCCGACCCCGCGCCCCTCTCCCCTCGCCCGCAGGTTACAGCCCAACGTGGACACACGGCAGAAGCAGCTGGCCGCCTGGTGCTCGCTGGTCCTGTCCTTCTGCCGCCTGCACAAACAGTCGAGCATGACGGTGATGGAGGCGCAGGAGAGTCCGCTCTTCAACAACGTCAAGCTGCAGCGTATCCTCCCGCGCTGCACCCTCCCCCGGAGCCCGGGCTGCGCTCCTCCCGCCCCGAGCCCAGGCAGTCAGCTTCCCGTTGGACTGGACACGGGGAAGAGCTGACATCCATTTGTCTCCCCGATGCGGCTTCAGACCCTCTAGTCCCGGGAAGTGTTGAGTGGTTGGTTCTTAGAATCGGTGCCCTGAAGCCGAGTCCCGAGCTTTAAAGCGGAGCCCTTTTGGCTGTTTGAATCTCCTGTCCTCTGGGTGAGGCTCAAACCTCGTGCGACCTTCAGTAGTTTTCTCTGCCCATGCCACTCCTTGGGGGAAGTGAGGGTCATCTATGTTTGGTGCCTGATGCATTCCCACAACATCTATGGAGAAAGGCTTGCAGAAGGCCAAAAGAGAGAGGATGAGCAATGGTAGTAGCTTTCATCTTGAAAAGTTCTTCCTTCTCATTGGAAGAGCCCCCACCCCCAATATCAAGGAAATGCTAATGCTATCTTGTTCAGAAATTGTATGCATGCGTGCGTGTGTTTGTGAGGGCAGGTGGTTCTCAGCACAGGACTGGCTGAGAATTTTTATCCAACCGAATTCCCATGTATGCCATTCCCTTAACCTTCAACCAGGGAAGCTTCCTGTGGAATCCATCCAGATTGTGTTAGAGGAACTGAGGAAGAAAGGTGAGTTCAGTTCCCCGATTCCTTATGTTTCTTCCTACTTGGGCTTCCCCAGGACAGGTTAGGACAGGTCTTTTGAATAACTTTTTCTCCTCACTGGCTTGAAGCCCAGTGTTCTGTACAGCAAATGGCTCGGTTCCTGCCCTCGCCCTGCCCCTTAAATTGAGACAGCTCTACTTGTCCCCTAAACCTGATGAGAGGTGGGGTAGGGAGAATGGGTGCCTTGTAGATGGTAACAGCAAAATCAATATAAATATAGAGTCTGCTGCTGAAAGCAGAGTCTCTTCCACTCTGACCCAGCATGGTATTTGCCTCTTTGTCCTTTTTTTAGAGCATGATTTCCTAAGTCTCTGTTTTACAGGGAACCTCGAGTGGTTGGATAAGAACAAGTCTAGCTTCCTGATCATGTGGCGGAGGCCAGAAGAATGGGGGAAACTCATTTATCAGTGGGTGAGACCCTGCGGCCAAGGACTAAGCAACGACCCATGGCAAAGGGGACTTTTCTCTCTGCCCAGCAGATACCTGGTGTTCCCAGACCACACTTGGCCAAATGGGGGAGCAGCAGAAAGAGCAAGTGTAGGCCTTCCAGGCAGTTGCCCTTCAGTGACTCAATTTCTCTGACTGCAGTGAGCCTCCCTTTCCAGTAGGAGGCCAGAGGCTAGTGAGGCCATGTTTAGAGAATGCGGCACTGGGAACCATGAGTGTGATTGTTGGCCGAAGCCTCTGGCCACAGGAGATAAATGGGGAAAGGAAGGCCAAAGCAGCTGGGGCCCCTGCTCTGCAGTGCACCTTCATGGGGCCGTCCCATAAACGAGACATTCTGAGCTGGTGTGGGTGTGGGGTCAGAATACTCTCCCTTCTTTCTTAGCCCCCACCAGCCCCACACATTCCCATGGGAAAGAGGAGAGGAGGAAGCATCAACAACCTAAATATAACAGACACCACCCATTCCTGAGCAGGGAAACCACCAGAACGCAAGGTCACTCTTCAGACACGTGAAGGCCTGTGGTCTAGTGGTTCCCAGTGTGTGTGCACACACACAAATATAGCACCTGTAGGGTTTGTGGTTTGGGGCCAGTGCAGAAGTGACAGCCCTGGTTTGGAAACAGGGACCAATCCTGGATGAAAGAGGTGGAGCTGCTGAGGTTGCCTTCTCCCAGGAGACACTTGGTCCTCATTCAGGCCTCATTTTCGGTGCCCATAGGTTTCCAGGAGTGGCCAGAACAACTCCGTGTTCACCCTGTATGAACTGACCAGTGGGGAGGACACAGAGGGTGAAGGTAATGCCCTTTCTTGCCTCCAGTGCTGGCCTCAGTCCTGGTCAACTTGATACTCAGCCTCCCATTGCTCTGCCACTGCATCCCTGCATCCTGTAATAGTGCATCAACCGCCTGAATTTGGAGAACTCCATAGTTTGTTTGCGGGTTTGTATGGGCAGTTTCCTAGGGATGGGGTCCGCCTGCCAGGTCTTCAGGGGTACGTGTGACCCATGAGAAGGTGAGAATTGCTGTGTCGATGCCAGCTGAGGCGCCAGCGTGGGGGATTAAACCTGAAATCAGCTCCCTTGCTGACTCAGGCTCTCTTTCACCCCTTATTCTCATAGAGGGCTCAAGATTCGTGGGCGTCAGCTGAAGGGATTGGGCCAACACCCCCAGCCCATTTAAATACTTTGGTTTTGGACCAGGCAAGGATTTGTATCCGCTTTGATTTTCACATAGGGTAAACACTGTCTTAGCTCGTTTCTCTCTGGTCCTGATCCCCAGAGTCACCAAAAGTTTGAGGCTTTCCTGGGGCCCCTGGGGGTGCCACTTCCTTCCCTGCCAGGCCCCGGCTGCCCCAACAGAGGCTCCAGCTGTTGGCTGTTCCCCCTGCCCTGCAGGCCTCTGCTTGCTGTGCCCACCGTCACCCCATGACTTCAGCTTGGCCCAGCGCTCTGGCTTCCTCAGAATGCCAGCTCCCGCTGGAGCCGAGCCCGCGGGGGTGTGGAGAGCCAGCCTGCCAGGGCTTGCCCGCCGCCTCACACTCCCTCCCCTGCAGTATCTGCCACATCTCCAGAGCCTAGGCCGGCCCTTGGCTCTCAGCCCGGTCCTGTCCAGCTCTGGAGTGTGGGATTGGTGCTGGATGCACCAGCACCTGGTGGGGTACTGGCTGGACTCGGTGTCAGGATGGCGCCTCCCGACCTGCACCAGTGTGCAGCCAGGGTCATGGAGCGCCGTCAGGGTCCCTCCTGTGTGGCCAAGTGTTTCTCCAGCTCCTTAGTAGTGGGGGAGGGGAAAGGCGGGGGTGGCATTTCCAGGAGCACCAGGAGGGAGAAATAAGCCTGACCCAGCCTCCTTCCCCCCATACCCCTAAGGAGGAGCACCAGAACTGGGGTGGCAGCTGCCATGGTGCCGGCGGTCTCCCCGCGCCCTGGCTTTGGGAGTCTCAGCTCTGAAGACGGCAGTGGTGGCTCTCTGCAGTCGCTCGGAGAGCTAAGTGTCCCTCATTGCCCATCTCTTCCTGTCCAGAGTTCCACGGGCTGGACGAGGCGACCCTCCTGCGGGCTCTGCAGGCCCTGCAGCAGGAGCACAAGGCTGAGATAATCACCCTCAGCGACGGCCGAGGCGTCAAGTTCTTCTAGCAGAGCCTGCCTCCCTGACCTCTCGCCTCCCGCGTTCCCAGGGCTCCAGGGTCCCCACAGACCAGATCTGTGACCGCAGCGGACTCCTCAGGGCTCCAGGCCGGCGGCTGGGACACAGGGATGGGTGTCCCCACCCACTTGTCTGTCTTTGGGTTCAGGGAGCCCAAGGTGCAGGGCGAAGGGACTCGCTGCTTTTGCCCTCCCTCCATCCCGCACGGCCCGAGCCCAGGTCTGTGAACCGGGGTGGCTCGGGTCCAGGCACACAGGCGCCTGCGCAGCCTCGCGTCTCCCTCCCTGCCCTTCTCAGGCTGGTGCCGGGGCCTCCAAGGGCTGGGGAGCCCTGGGTGCCGGCGCCTTCCCGGCGACGTGAAGAGCGCGGCCCCCACAGGGTGGGCAGTGAGGCGGGCACCGCTGATCTACGCTACTAAAATCTCAACTCCCGCTGCTTGCTGTGCTGTTACTGCCTGAGCCGGGGAGGCTGCCCGGTTCCACCCGAGTGAGCCGAGGGCCGGGCCAGGCCGGTTGGAGCAGGCCTGGGGGTGGGCTGTGTGGGGAGGGCTGATGGGACACGGCTGGGGGCAGGCGGCCCGCATGAGCCCCCTCTGCAACCCTTCTGGTCTGGGGAGGGTGGTTGTGGCCAGGGCGACATGGGGGTAAACCGGATGTGGACTTCGGTTTACTGGGGACTTTGGCAAACAGGAGGAAAGAAGAGGTGCCTACAGTGAAGAAGCAGCCTGGCTGCGGGCTAGGCGGGCTCTGGGTTGGGGAGGACTCGTCCGGGGCTGCGCACACCCGTTCTTGTGCCGACCGGGGAGGCGGAGAGGCCAGAAGCAGAGCTTTCCGCTGACCTTCGTGTCTGCCTGAGGCCGCTCCGGGCCACAGGTCAGGGGAGCCGGTCTTATATGGGGCGCGCAGGCCGCGGCCCCCCCCCCCCCCCGCCCGGAGACACTCAAGGTCCGTGCGGTGGGGGGCGGGGCCGGGGCGGGGCCACACGCTCTGCCGGGCAATGCGCACTCATCGGCCGTCCCTCCCGCCGCGCTCCTCGGGACGCCTGGCTCAAAGCGCTCGGCGGCTCCGATGTTGGCGCCCCGGGCCAAAGAGCCCGCGGACCCCATGTCCCAGAACGAGGCCGACCTGGGCTTGCGGCCCCTCGGGGCCTCAGGGCCGCCCCGCTCTGGGCCCCCTGCCCGCCGTGTGCGCCGCTTCTCCGGCCGGGCTGAGGCCCGGCCGCGCGCCTCGCGCCCCGGCCGCCGCAGCTCCGTGGACCTGGGGCTGCTGAACCTCTGGTCGCAGCCCTCGGCGCCCGGCCTCGAATCCCCGGACCTCGCGGACCCCGGCCCCGCTCGCAGCCCGCCGCCCGGCTCCCGGGAGCCCCCCGAGGGCGCGTGGCCCAGGGCCACCCCAGCACCGCCCGTGGATTCCGCGCGCCCCGAGCTCGCTGGGACCCCCGGAGGACCGGGGCACGGGGAGCCACCGCGGGTGCCCGACGGCGTGGTCCGGGAGCGACGGCGGGAGCTGGAGGAGAAGGAGGACACGGAGACTCAGGCCGTGGCGACGTCCCCGGATGGCCGGTACCTCAAGTTTGACATCGAGATCGGGCGCGGCTCCTTCAAGACCGTGTACCGGGGGCTGGACACCGACACCACGGTGGAGGTGGCGTGGTGCGAGCTGCAGGTGCGGCGGCGCCTCGGGAGGGCCCTGGGGGCAGGGGACAGGGACAGCAGCTCGGGAGGATGCGCCCTTCCTGCCACATGTCCAGACCCCCACACACACCGGCCAGGCTCAGAAGGAGAAACTGAGGCAGGTGGGGTGCGGTGGCCTCTTGGCAGGCATGGACTCACTGTGAAGTACCCACACAGATCCCTGAGGTGGAATAGGACTGGAGATTGGGCGGGAGCCAGTGCAGGGCTTGCGGGCCGGCCCAGTCTCCCGCCTTGCATCGGCTCTCCACCTCTTTCTTTGAGACTTTCCAGCGACCTGGCGTGGCGCCCCCTCTCGCTCCGCGGGCCCCGGGGCTGGGGCGCGGGTCCTGTCCACTGCAGAGAGTTTAGGGCGTCTGGAGTGGGCCGACTGCTGGGCCCGTTCACAGCTTTGGGGAGGGCACAGGAAGCCGAATCCAGTCCGGCCTCTCCTCCCACTGCCCACCTGGGCTTGCCCTTCGCCAGCCCAGGATGTTGCTTGACAGACATCGCTCCCACTGTGGTGTGGATGGAAGGAGCCAGCCAGCTGTGCTCGGAAGCTCCAGATTCACACTGGGGGACAGAGCCAGGGGGAGGGCCCGCCACTTTTTCCCTGGCGCCAACTGGCCCCTTGCTTGTGTCAGTGCCTTGCCCAGGCTCCAGGCCAGGTGCGGGGGGTGGAGGCGCCAGGAGGGCTCTGCCTGGTGTCCATCTTGCCTTGCACTTCCTCCAGGCCCTCGCTTTCTGTCTTGATCCAGCAGTTCCCAATTTCTGGGGCCAACCCCTCAGAGGCCCCAGATCCCTGCCAGCGGTCTGTCGGCTGCCTACCTCCTGCCAGCCCCACGGCCACCGGGCTGGCCACAAAGGCGCTATTGAGCTGAGGAATCCCAGGCTGGGCTGCATAACGGGGCTTGTGTCCAGCAGGGGGTCCGCGGCCGCACAGGATGGGTGTGTCCTGGGGCGACCTGAGGGGACCAGCCGGGGAACAAGGTCTGTTGCTGCTGTCAGGAGAGAGATGCCAGCGCTGGACCCCACCTGTAGGCTCTGGTCCTCACCCTCTGGGCAGCTCCACAAGCTGCTCTCTCCCGCCCCTTGGCTCCAGGCTTGATAGGACCTGTCCCCACCCCACAGACTCGGAAACTGTCCCGCGCGGAGCGGCAGCGCTTCTCTGAGGAGGTGGACATGCTCAAGGGGCTGCAGCACCCCAACATCGTCCGCTTCTACGATTCCTGGAAGTCGGTGCTGAGGGGCCAGGTTTGCATCGTGCTGGTCACCGAACTCATGACCTCGGGCACGCTCAAGACGTGAGCTCTGGGGGCAGGGGGGGGCGGGGCCCCTGCTCCCCTCCACTTCCACCACCCACGTGTCCCCACCGGGCCAGTCTCCAGGTCCCTCCACTGGGCTTTCCCTGCCTGGTCCTTGTCCCTCCTGCTTCCACCCCTGTGGCAGCCCCTAGGCCGGCTCAGCCCACCCTCTGCTACCTGATTTTCCTGCAGCCCAGATGCCGTCCCTGTCACAGATCCGACCTGTGACTCCTTCCTGAACCCTGTCAAGGATTCCTGGACCCTGGGAATAAAGTCCACAGTGCTGATCTGCTCTCAAAGTCCTAAAGACCCAGCCTGCTGTTTTTTCAGCCTAATTCCAGACAAACCCAGTTGCCAGTAGCTCCTTCCACCTTGCCCTGTCACTTGCCGTGTCCCTGCCTCTGAGCATGGCATCCTCTCTGCCTCGAAAGTCTCTGTCCTGTCCTCTTTTCACCCTTGAACTTCACCTCCTCCAGGATGCAGAAGTTACTTCCTCTCTGAAGCCCTGCCCTGACTCAGGACCATTACTCATTCCTTCCTGTGTTCCCCAGTGCCCATTCTGTAACCCCTGACTCAGTTTCTCCTGAAGGCCTGGCGAGGGGCCATGGTGCAGAGCCAGTGGCAGGGTGGGGAGACAGTCCTTTCCCATAGCGACCCTGGTGTCACCCACCCCCAGGTACCTGAGGCGCTTCCGGGAGATGAAGCCCAGGGTTCTCCAGCGATGGAGCCGCCAGATCCTCCGGGGGCTTCACTTCCTGCATTCCCGGGTGCCCCCCATCCTGCACCGGGATCTCAAGTGTGACAATGTCTTCATCACTGGCCCCACGGGCTCTGTCAAAATCGGGGACCTGGGCCTGGCCACGCTCAAGCGCGCTTCCTTTGCCAAGAGCGTCATAGGTGCATCCTCTAGGAGGGCCCTCGCCATGCTGCCACCTGGTGTCCGGAGAGCCTGGGTTTTCCCCACGTGTGGAGTGAGGGACCCTAGGGCGGCTGGGGGACTGTGGCACCCACAGGCACTCTGGGCAGTGGACATCGCTGGGTTGCCCCAGGCCTCCTGGCCCCTGTGTGCCCGGGTGGGGGGCGAGACCCAAAGGAAGGGACAGCAGCCTGAGCCCTGCTGCGTGCCCCACAGGGACCCCGGAATTCATGGCCCCCGAGATGTACGAGGAGAAATATGATGAAGCCGTGGACGTGTACGCGTTTGGCATGTGCATGCTGGAGATGGCCACCTCCGAGTACCCGTACTCTGAGTGCCAGAATGCGGCCCAGATCTACCGCAAGGTCACTTCGGTGAGGGCAGGGCTGGGAGCAGGGTCAGCTGCTTTCTTGGTTTCCTGCCCCAGCTGGCCTGTGGTTGGTGCCACTTCCCTCCCCAAAGACAGGACAGGTGAAAAGATGCCCTGGTGTGGTGGGCGTATTAGCACATGCCTGTACTTCCAACACTCGGGAGGCTGAGGCAGGAGGGTTGCTCAGAGTCTGAGGCCAGCCTGGGCTACATAGTGAGACCCTGCCCCCCCCCGAAAAGGTCCCCTGGTGCGCACTGAAGGGTATTGAGTAAGTGTGTGTGGATACACGCATTAGAATAACGTACGTGGCTCCCGAGGGTTTACACACTTGCATCCTTCCTCATCAGACCCTTCTGGTTACCTCTCGAGGTGGCCAGCAGAGGCCCTGCCCCATGTTTCATAACTGAGCAGCGCTCAGCAGGAGCCCTGTTCGGGTTCACACTGGCACCTGGCCTCTGTGGGGCACCACGGCCAGAACCCGACACAGGCCACAGGCCTCACACCTGACTGCTCCGCAGGGCACCAAGCCGAACAGCTTCTACAAGGTGAAGATGCCGGAGGTGAAGGGGATCATCGAAGGCTGCATCCGCACGGACAAGAACCAGAGGTGGGCAGGGCTGAGGCGGGAGGGGCAGGGTGAGGGACCGCGCTCACCCCTGTGCCCCCAGGTTCACCATCCAGGACCTGCTGGCCCACGCCTTCTTCCGCGAGGAGCGCGGTGTGCACGTGGAGCTGGCAGAGGAGGATGACGGCCAGAAGCCAGACCTCAAGCTCTGGCTGCGCATGGAGGATGCTCGGCGAGGAGGCGGGCGCCCTCGGGACAAGCAGGCCATCGAGTTCTTGTTCCAGCTGGGCCGGGACGTGGCAGAGGAGGTGGCCCAGGAGATGGTGAGCACAGAGGGGCGCCCTGGAGGCCCTCGCTGCACCCACCCCGTGTCCTGGCTCCTCCTCAGGCCAGTGCATCCTGTGCTGCCCTTCCCAGGTGCACTGATTCCCCGTGCTTCCTTTCTTCCCTTCTTGTTCTTTTGCTCTCCTTCCTCCGTGCTCAGAACCATCTACTCCAGGAAGGCTGCTCCTCAAGGCTCAAAATGAAACGTGGGTCTTTGGTTACAGTGGGTCTTGGGTTTTCTTTCTGGTTTTTTGAGACAGAGTCTCACTACTTAGTTCAGGGCGGCCTTGAACTCACTGTGTAGCCCAGGCTGGCCTCCAACTGGCAGCAGTTGTCCTGTCTCAGCCTCCTGAGTGCTGGGACCCCAGGCTTGTGCCACTGTGCCCTGCCAGACTGTGTTTAGAGTGGAGATTTTAAGTCAGATCACCCTGCTGCAGCTCTTCTCCTCACCCAGCAGAGCTCAAACTGCAATGAGCGAGGACTAGAATGGATGCTGGCGGGAGGGCGACACTGATGTGGACCTAGAAGAAGGGGCGGGGGTGTGGGGGCCAGCTAGGGGGCCTGGTGGGGGAAAGGCGGAAGTAGGGGTCCTCCAGAGAAGTGGGGGTGCCGAGGGCGACCAGACACCCCTCACTGTCACCCGGGGAATGGCTGGGTCCGCTGATGGCCCCCCTGCGCGCTCTGGCGGCCCCTGTGAGGTGTCACCGTGGCCCCAAGCTGTGTTCTCACCCCCACCCAGGTGGCCCTGGGCTTGGTCTGCGAGGCTGATTACCAGCCGGTGGCCCGGGCAGTGCGAGAGCGGGTCTCCGCCATCCAGCGCAAGCGCGAGAAGCTGCAGAAAGCTAGGGAGCTGGAGGCCCTGCCACCCGAGCCGGGACCCCTGCCACTGACTGTCCCCGTGGCTCCAGGTGCCCCTGAGCCCGAGGAGCCGGAGGCCGACCAGCACCAGGCTTTCCTGTTCCGCCACGCCAGCTGCTCGTCCACCACCTGTAAGTCCCTGGCCTGGGCCTCGGTCCCAGAGCCCTGGCACCTGCTCCCCACTCCCTGAAGTCCAGCCGGTGACACCGCCACCTAAGCCACCTTCCGGCTTGGGAGACCCCTGCCCCCCACAGCTCCCTCCTGGCCCAGCCAGGCCCCCTCCCCTGCCACCCCCCTTTGCTTTTTGTTTGACCCCTGGCCCCCACCAGCGGACTGCGAGACTGACGGCTACCTCAGCTCCTCTGGCTTCCTGGACGCCTCAGACTGTGCCCTTGCGCCCCCTGGGGAGGTGCCCTCCAGCCCTGCCGAGCCCCGGCTCCATCTGCCTCCAGTGAGTGGGGGTCATGGTGTGCAGGCCCCGTCCCTGGGGGTCCCCCGCTCTGCACACCCTCCCCGTGGTGTCCTCCAGCACCTCAGTGCTACCTCCCTGGTCCCCAGTGGCCCTGGCCTCACAGACCCATCTCCTCTTTCAGGCTTTTGCTGTGTCCATCCCACGTTCCGGCCCCGGCAGTGACTTTTCCCCAGGGGACAGGTATGCTCTGATGTGAGTCAGGGTGGGAGGCAGAGTAGGGAGCTCTGGGGTCCTGGGTCCCCTCAGACACCCGTGTCCTTTCCCTTTGGCAGCTGTGCCTCAGAGGCAGCGTCAGGCCTCAGCGACCTGGGCGAGGGCATGGGGCAGATGCGGAGACCCCCAGGGAAGACTCCCCGGCGCAGACCCCGGTCCCGGCTGCGGGTCATGAGTGTGCGGAGGGTTGCAGGGGCTGGGGAATGGGCAGCTGTGGGGGTCGGGGGAGCGGAAAAGAGGGGTCAGGGTGTGACTGGCACCCGTGGGCAGCCAGTCCACTCGCAGGGCCAGACTCTAGGGGCGGAGTCTGCTTGGCTGGTGTGGGGTGGCTCCCGTGACGGTGGCCAGGACACAGGCATTGACCTCCCCCTCGCCGACTTGGAATCTGAAGGTCTCAGACCAGAATGACAGAGTGGTCGAGTGCCAGCTGCAGACCCACAACAGCAAGATGGTGACCTTCCGGTTCGATCTGGACGGGGACAGCCCGGAAGAGATCGCGGCTGCCATGGTGAGGGGCGAGAACAGGGGCTGGGCTCTCGCAGTGCCCAGCTGTGCTGAAATGCCCCGACCCGGCAGCACTCAGCCTGCAGCCGCAGGACGCCTCTGCCTCCGTCCTTGTCCCCAGCCGAGACATCTCAGCACAGGCTAGGAGAGTGACACTGGCTGTCAGCAGGGTGGGTGGGACAGCGGGGACCGGGCAGGACCTGCCCAGGTGGGGCAGGGGAGAGGGGGTGCCCCGCTGGAGGCGCAGCCCGGAAGAGGCTTCCCAAGCAGGCACGCGGGCTGGAAGGACGTCAGGGAGGCCACTGTCACCGCAGGAGGGGACCCCGGGGAGCACTGGGGGACATAGGGGTGGGCAGGCAGAGGGGCACAGGCTGCAATGGTCTGAAGAGGAGGACAGTGTTCTGTGGCGAGAAAGGGCTTTATGGAGATCTTTGCACCGTGGGGACCTGAGAGCTGGGTGCGGGTGAAGAAGACAGGTTATGGGGGGCGGGCAGGGCTGTCTCTGGAAAACTAGCTGCTCGGAACCCAGGGAGCTGCTGACGTAGTGCAGCACAGGAGTGGGTGCTGATGAATAAATACTTGCTGAGCTGATAGGGAGTCAGGGAGAGGGATGTCGAGGGCAGCTTCCTACTTGAGGAACGAAGAGGAGCAGGCACTGGCCGAGGGAGGTCAGGGATGGAGGCAGGTGGATAGGCAGGATGGAGCGCGGCAAGGTCCTTGGTAGCCATGGGCCTCGGGTTGGGCTGGAGAGAGGTGGAGAGAGCAGGCCTGCAGAGCCCAAGCCCAGAGGGCACTGCCATCTGTCCCTGTCCTAGGCGGGAGGGGAGGCTAGGCCATCGGACGCAGAGCTGGAGACAGCAGCAGGAGTTGTAGGGGTGGTGCAGGGTGCATCCTGGCAGGCCCGCTCCAGCTCTGTGAGGAGGGCTGGTGGAGACCCTCTGTAGTGGGGGCGGAGGAGGCAGCCTGCTGGCGATGGAGAGAGAGGAGGGGACTGACGCCAGGCCACCTCCCGCCAGGCCACCTCCCGCCAGGCCACCCTGGAGTTTGGGTGGCTGGGTGCTCAGAGGTCTGGTGCCCGGCATCAAACAAGCCCAGGGCTCACGCCTTCCCTCCTGACCAGTGCACTCCACGGCTATGGCTTCTCACCTCCAAATCTTTTGTTGTTCCTTGGGGTTCTAGAGGGAGGACAAATGAGGAACCGAGGCCCCCCAGGTCCTTGCTCTAAGCTGTCGGTGTCTTCTCTGCCCTACCGGTCTCCTTTCTCCCTGATGAGCAGGGTGCAAAGGCCAGGCGTGCAGGGTTCAGGGCTGAAATTCAGGGGAGCTGAACGAGTTCATTCCCTCCCTGTCCTCCTTTCTTCCCTCCTTTTCCCGCCCTTCTTTGGAGCTGGGGCTGAGCCCAGGGCCTCCTGCATCCTAGGCCGGCACAGCACCCCTGAGCGCACCCCCAGCCCTTGGGCAAGTTTCTTATCTCCTCTGAAGCCAGCGCCTCCTAGGTGCTAATTCTTGTTTGGCAATGTTCTGACTGATAAGGTAGAGGGCACCCCAAAGGACTCAGGTCCAGGCCCAGAGGCTGCAGCGCCGTCCCAGGGTTGCTGTCCCTGGGGTTGTGTGACCTGGGCTAGCCTTTTTGTTTTGATTGTGATAAATGAAAACCACATACATCAGTTTTTACCACTGTAACCTTTTTAAAGTGTACAGCGCAGCGGTGCTCACTGTATCCACGTTGTTGTGAACAGATCTCCAGGCCGAGCTGCTGTCTCCATAACAGGGCCCCCCCCAGCAGGGTTTCTGTCCCCTGTGTGGCAGGCAGCAGGCACTCAGTGCCCGTGGAGTGGAATGTGGCATTCACCACTCATGGCCTTGTTTCTGCCTACCGCCTGTACAGACGGGCCCTCTGTGTACACGTCAGAGACCCGCTGCGGGCAGGGATCGTGTCCACAGCACCAAGGGACAGCACCTGGCTTTCGGCAGACCTGGGTTCCAGCCCTGTGCCCAGGGCCCCCGAACATTATCTGTTTGACACTGGTTATCTTCTCCCTGACACGAGGTGCGCGTGAGACCCCAGAAAGCTGTTGGTGGTGAATGTGACGCTCGTGCCAGGCACTGGTGCGTTCAGGACATGTCCCGTGACTGGCTTTCCTTCCAACTGCCCCTGTCCCCACCCACGCTGCCCTGGGCCTGGCCCACAGCAGGACCAGTGAGATGACCGAGTGCCCGCCCGCCCACCCCCCAGGTGTACAACGAGTTCATCCTGCCCGCCGAGCACGAGGGCTTCCTGCGGCGCATCCGGGAGGTCATCCAGCGGGTGGAGATGCTGCTCAAGAGGGACTCTGGCCGCCCCGCCGAGGCTACTGAAGACGCCCCGGGCCCCCAGGTCAGGCCCCTCTGGGGCCCTCTGCGAGTGGCCCTGTCCCTTCAGGTCTTCTGCTCTGGGACTGGAAGACAGAGGCTCTCACCCCACTTGAGAGAGAGTGTGATAAAAGCTGTGGACTCTTGTTCTAGAAACACCCGTTGAATGAAAACTTTTTAAAAAAAACTATTATCAGCTAGGCATGGAGGGGAACGCCTGTAATCCCAGCACTTGGGAGGATGAGGCAGGTGGATCTGTGAGTTCAAAGCCAGCCTGGGCTTCATAGTGAGTGCAAGGCCAGCCTGAGCTACATAGCAAGACCCTGCCTCAATGGAATAAAACAAGACAGCCCCCCCAAATAGCTCTATTATCTTGAAATAATTTCAGACGTGGGGGTGGAAGTTGTAAGAACTGCACAGAGAACTCCTGGGTCGCTTTGCCCGGATTCGCCCGTTGCTAAGAGTTTTCCAACATTAGCTTTGTCTTCCTCCCCACTGTGTGCGTGTTACATACAGAAACAGATGCATATTTTCTCAGCGCCGCTGGAGTAATTTGCAAAGCCCTGCTCTTTAGCCTGAGTCCGGCACCTGGGGCACCTGCACTTTCCGAATCCCAGAAGCGCCCGGCCTGGGAGCTGGGTCCCAGGCTTCCCCATGGTGACTGTGGCCCTTGTCTCCCTCAGGAGCAGCTGACTCCCCTGCCTGCCCTCCAGGACCTGCCCCGAGGTGTGTACCAGTCCCGTCTCCATCCGGCCCACCCTCGGGGCCCTCTGGGAAGGGATGGCGGGACTGCAACCTCACGCTGCTCCCTGCAGAGCTCCAGAGCAGCACCAGCCCAGGACAGCAGAGCTGGGCTGCCTTCTCCACCTCGCCGCCCCCGCCCGGCACGCCCTCGTCCCCGGCAGCCCCCGTCTTCCCCGTGGCTTCTCCCCCATGTCTCGCCGGACCCTGTGTGTTCCCCCCCACTTCTGCCCAGCTCCCCGGCTCTCCCTGCTCCGTCCCCTCCCCCTCCCCCTCCCCCTCCAGTGCAGTCCAGGCCCCATGTGCTCTGCTTCCCCTGGGCTCTCTCCCCAGCAGCCCCCAGGGCCCTCTGAGCCCCCCTCCTCTCCCTCTCTGTCCCTCCCCTGCCACTGCAGCCCCACTCCTTTCCCTGGCCAGTGCCTTCTCTCTGGCTGTGATGACCGTGGCTCAGTCCCTGCTCTCCCCGAACCCCGGGCTCCTCGCCCAGTGTCCTCCAGCACCCCCTGGCCCTCAGCCTGGCCTGCTGCCTCCACCTCTGCTTGCTCCTGGAGGCCAGGAGAACCTTTTGCCCTATGTGGCCAAGGCCGAGGCAGAGAGTGAGGTGAGGAGCCCCGAAGAGGTGGGAGCCCAGTCCAGGCCACTTCCCTCCGCTCCCAGCCACACCTCACAGGCCTCCCCGAGTCCTACATGGCCAACCCTGGGAGAAGCCAGGCTGGCACCCATCTCGGAAGGTGAGGCCTCAGACCCATTGTGCCCTGCCCGGCCCCTGCCCCCAGCACCCTGTGCACCTGTGGGTCCCCCTCCTTCCTCCCCGCGTCTCCCCGCAGAGGGGAAGCCCCAGCTCGTGGGGCGCTTCCAGGTGACCTCGCCCAAGGAGCCCGCGGAGCATCCTCCCATGCAGCCAGCGAGCCCTGCTCTCCCCAGTTCCCCCAAGCTGCCAACCCCTCCGCTGAGCCCAGAAAGCTCAGACACCGAGGACAGTGCTGGGGGCAGGCTGGAGACCAGGGAGGCTCTGGCTGAGAGCGACCGCGCTGCCGAGGGCCTGGGGACTGCGCCAGAGGACGGGGATGTGGGGATGGAAGCCCACTCAGGGGACAGCCCGCCAGCCCTGGCCCATCCCAGCCCGGTATGGGTGAACTACTCGTACAGCAGCCTGTGCTTGAGCAGCGAGGAGTCGGAGAGCAGCGGGGAGGACGAGGAGTTCTGGGCCGAGCTGCAGAGCCTGAGGCAGAAGTGAGTGGGGAGGATGGAGCAGGCAGCGCAAGTGGCACGGAGTTCAGGTGCCTGCTTATGCCCGCTGTGTCCTCAGGCACCTGTCCGAGGTGGAGGCGCTCCAGGTGCTCCAGAAGAAGGAGATTGAGGACTTGTACAGCCGGCTGGGCAAGCAGCCGCCACCGGGCATCCTGGCCCCGGCCGCCATGCTGTCCAGCCGCCAGCGCCGCCTGTCCAAGGGCAGCTTCCCCACGTCCCGCCGCAACAGCCTGCAGCGCTCCGAGCCCCTGGGCCCTGGTGAGCCCACAGCTGCCCAGCCTCGGTCTCTCTCCAGATGCCCCATCCGTGGTCAGGGACCAGTGGTCCCTTACCTGGCTCTCTCGGTCCTGCTCCTAGGGGTCATGCGCAGGAACTCCCTGAGCGGCAGCAGCACGGGCTCCCAGGAGCAGCGGGCAAGCAAGGGGGTGACGTTCGCAGGGGATGTTGGCAGGATGGTGAGGGTGGCCGAGGGAGGGGGCGTCCAGCAGCTTTGCCTTCCGCCCACCTGGGAGGCTTCTTCAGCGCCCCTTTCCCCTGCAGTGAATTCAGAACAGAAGCCAGCGTCTCCCCCACAACAGGGCCCACCATGGCGCCTGTGCTCTCAGAATTGGATGCTTTTCTGACCAGCTCAGCTCAGCATGGACCCAGGACTCGGGACATGGGGTGTGGAGTGGAGGGTCACACACATGGGGACTGCCACGTGGAGGTGGCAGGTCTGTAGCCCAATCTTCATTTCACCCCGGCTCTGGCCAAGGGCCAACCACTACACCATCCCACCCAAGCCCAGAGGCTTCTAGAGGGCTCACTCCCAGCTGACACCAGATTAGCAGCAGCTAATAAATACTGAGATAAGGACTGTGAATCTGTTCCTGTCCTGCCTTAGGACCTGGGGCAGTCCTGGGTGAAGCAAGGGAGGATGTAGGAGGGACTCTCCTCTCACAAGGGTCATGGGTGGGCCAGGCATCATGGCGCACACCTGTGATCCCAGCACTTGGGAGGCTGAAGCAGGAGGATTGCCACAAGTTCAAGGCCAGCCTGGACTAAATGGTGAGATCTTTTAAATAAACAAAAGCAAAACAAGGGGCATGGGTGAAAGCTGCCCAGCTGTCCAGCTTCCTACTGGCAGCTCATGAGGACACTGCAGGCTCAGTGATCTACCGGGCGAAGCAAAGATCCCCTGCAGCCCCACTCGTCCTGTGTAGATGGGCACCGTGGAAGTAAAAAATACACAGGCCACTTGTCTCTCATCCTCCTTCACCTACTGAACTAGGGGTGGGAAAAGCAGTAGGGTTAGGGAAAGAGTGTTCTTGAGGGTAGAGGACAGAGGAGTGACCTTCCTTTCCCTAAGACCTGGTTCAGTTTCAAACAGCCCAGTGATCTCTCCTTAAATCAGGTGGAAAGATCTCATGCATGGAAAATAATTCTAGTTAAACATTTACAGCTCCCAGGGGCAGTGCCACCACTGTGGCTACAGCAGTGGAGCTTTCCAGCACCCCACCCAGGGAGCTTGGCTCCAGGGCAGATGACTCAAGTTTATTGTTCTTAACTGATTCAATCTTTTCCAGTTTAGCCTCCAACACTGCAGGGAGCTGCCATGCCCACCCCCATCACAATTGGGCCCCTGGGAGGTGAAGGGGTAAATCACAAACAAGGGCTAGATCACTGTGCACAGTGCGCGGGAAATGACTAATGTCACACTAAGTAGCCAGATTCAGTCTCTTGCTTCTTGGGCCCAACTGTGGTCCAAAGTTAGTACGTAGGCCAGTGATACTGTGCGAAGGCATCAGTTCCCACAGGGTGATGGCATGTGAAGGGCTCCACATGGCTCTGGCAGGTTGAAGACAGTCAATGTCCAAGTTCAGGGTCCTGATGCTCTTTCAAGAGCTCGGGCTCGGGCAGCCTTGGCCTCGTCTTCCAGCTCATCAAGGAAACGCTCCTGGGATATCGAGTAGATGGTGTAACCATCTGAGGAGGCGGGCTCAGGAAAGCACTCGGAAATGAACATTACCCTTCCCTACCACGCTTGTTAAGTCTCCCAAATCAATGATTCCAGAGTTCCTCCCTCTGCTCTTTTTGAACCAGGACCTCAACTCCGTTATTACTACATCATACGAGAAGAACAGTTTAGGAATAACAAAGTTTAGGTCAGGCGTGGTGGCAAAGGCCTGTATCCCAGCACTCGAGATGCTGAGACGGGGGATCTCGAGCCTGAGATCATCCATGGCTACAGACCTTGACCCTGGCCCAGTCTGGACTACAAAGCAAAGCCTCGAAGAAGAAAACAGCAAAGAGTTAGGCATTAACCCCATTCTACCCAAACACTAGACGTTTGGCTCAACTCTCTATGCGCTTCCGTTTCCCAGCCCTCGACCTCGTATGCGGTACAGACAGGATGGATACAAATGCCCAACACCAGGGCCCCGATGCCCAGGCCGATCACGATGTTCCGGGTCCGCCGCTGTGGCAGCGTCTTCTGCCACTGGGCGAGCTGCACCTGCCTTATGGACTGCAGCTGCGAGGGAGTCAGTTTCTCCTGGGTTGGGTCAATACGCTGAGCGAATGGGGCCTTTCCATCCTTGGCGTCCCGAGTGTCACCAGCACCCGATGCCGCCATGTTGCCGCTCTACCCGGCGCAGTCGCGGGGCTCTCTGGGAATAGTAGGCCTTGGCCGCCGCGAGGGACTTTGGGAGTTGTAGTCCACATGCGCTTTCCCGTAGAATCGCCGCTCTTAGATTGGGGGGCGGGACAACGGGAAGGGGCCGAGCCTTCTCATTGGCTAAGGGGTCGGCGACCGTTAGAGCGGGAAAAGCCGAGGGAGCTCGACGCCGCCGCGGAGGATATCGGTTTCCCTCAGAAGTGAGGGGAAGACTGAGACGCGGCAAGAGGCTGGGAAGTCCCCAGACGGCTGCTGAACATGGACAGTGCTGCGAGGCCCAGGTCGGCCTCCCTGGGTGACGTCCAGTTCGGAGCAGTGGCCACCGAGACCATCGAGGATGCGCTGCTGCACCTGGCCCGGCGGAACGAGCAGGCCGTCCGCGAGGCCGCGGGCCAGCAGGGCCACTTCCGCTTCCGGGAGCCGCGCTTCGTGGGTGTGCCGTCCGGGCGAGGGGCTGGGGTCACCCGGAGAGATGTGTTTCTATCTTCCACTTTTAGTGCTTTTTGTTTTGGGTAGTATTTTTAAATTTAAATTTAACCACTGTGCTAAATCCCCGGCCCTAAATTTAGTTTTTTTTGACAAGGTCTTGTTGTGTAGCTCAGGCTGGCCTCAAACTCGAGGCATTCGTCCTGCCTCAGCCTCCCAAGGGCTGGGATGACAGGCGTGTGCCACCAGCACCTACCCTTGGTTCTTTTTTTTTTTTTTTCCGTACCGGGATCGAACTCAGAACCTTGCCCTTTGGAGGCAGGCGGGTCACCAGTGAGCTTCATCCCCGCCCCCTTGGTTCTTTAACATATGTTCTTATCTACGTTTTGTGGAATAGAAAGATGAAATAGAGATCCAGTGCAATCTCTGGGTGCTAATAGGATAAACACCAAATGGTAGAGACTAGGACTGTTACCTAAGTGACGCAGGAGAGAAGGAACACGTTTCGTGGGCAGTGATTGATGACTGGAGGATGCACTAAAATCACATTAAGAGGGAGAATCGAGGGTTCTGTTCTGTTCCCAGGAGGGAAAAGATGAGCGTGCAAGGGTTAGACGGGGCATGATGATGCCATAAGAGAAGCAGCTGGCGTGGTCGTGCCTGCCTTTGACCCCAGCCTGAGGCAAGCGGAGCTTGAGGCAAGAGAATCACAAGTTCAAATCCAGCCTGGGCAACTTACCACAATCCTGTTCGAAAACTAAATAAAAAGGCCTGTAGCTCAGTGCTAGAAAACTTGCCTAACTTGAATGAGGCTCTGGGTTCAATCCCTGGTACTACCAAAATAAATCAAAAACCTAAAAACCGGGGGTGGGGACTTAGCTCAGTGGTTCCGTCACCTGCCTCACAAGTGCAAGGACCCGAGTTCAATCCCCAGTACCGAAACAAAACAAAAAACCCTAAAAACCAAGGTGACACACACACTACAA
Organism: Heterocephalus glaber; assembly: GCF_000247695.1. The sequence continues at coordinate 1,413,272 of NW_004624795.1, read as the reverse complement.
AAATAAAGAGGAAATGTCACTTCCGTTTGTGAAGACAATTGCTTTGGTTTCGGACTTGGTTCAGGCCCTTGAAGGATATCTAGAGGAATATTTCTAGCAGGTTGTTTAAAAAGTCAGCAGAACTAGAAATAAGAGTTTGAGTTATCTTCATAATGATATTGTTGCAACTGTGGCAGAAAAAGAGCTCCTAGAGAGCAAGGGATTTAGCTCAAGTGATTCCCCTGCCTGCCTTGCAAGCACAAGGTCCCAAGTTCAATCCCTGGTACCAAAAAAAAAAAAAAAAAAGCTCCTAGAGAGAAAAAAGAAGAGAAGCAAGCCAAGGACAGTTCCTTGGGGAGCGTTTTGTGTACACTGAGTCGGAGTGGGAAGGAGACTGGAGAGGACAGTGAGATGAGTGGACAGCAAGGTAGAAGTAGTACCAAGGACACTTGGAAGCTGACAGGGAGGTTCCAGCAGTGTCACTGCTGCAGGAAAGCCCAATGGAGTGAGGACAGCTCTGCACATTGGTGACCTTTGAGGGTCATGTAGCAGTCTGCGAAGGGTGGAATGCATATGACGGAAAATTATGGAATAGATGAGGAAGTGGAAGCCACCCAGGCTTTCAAGAAAATTGACAGCAAGCCAGGCACGATGGTGCACACCTATAAACCCAGCATTGAGAGGCTGAGGCAGGAGGATCACTGTGAGTTCAAGGCCAGCCTGGGCTACAGAGTGAGTTCAAATCTAGATGTAGCAAATATAAAAAAAAAGTGTAGGGGGCAGGAATTTAGCTCAGTGGTTCCACTGCCTGCTGCGCAAGCGCAAAGTCCCAAGTTCAATCCCTGGTACCACCCCCCAAGAAAATTGAAATCAAGAAAATTTAAAACAATAGGAGGGAGGGAGATGGAGCCCTCGTTCTAGAAGGTGGAGGACGTCGTATTGTGTTCAGTAGTAGATCCAAGTATGTTTGGGAGGCAAGGTGGCACCAGTAGAATGGGAGAGGTGTAATTACCACCTATTAGTCCCCCAGCTCAAACTCTGTTTTCTTGGAAAATAAAAAGACTCCCCAGATAATTCAGATGAAAACCAAAACAAAATCAAACAGCTGGAAAAAAGAGAGAACACAAAAGTAAGCCTAGAGTCCAGCAATAAAAGGATTGGTAGTTACACACAATTATGTGTCCTAGGACACATTGCTGAGCTGCTTGGATGAATTCTCTCCTGGGTGGGATGATACCAGCAAGGCTGTGGTCTGTGTTGGACAAGGTTCTGTGCATGTATTTGATGTGTGTCAGGTAGATTGTTAAACTGTCTTCTGCCAGGTTGAATTTTTTTTTCTGTTTTCAGTACTGAGGATTAAATCTGGGGTCTTCACACTGAGCTACATTCCTGGCCCTATTTGTTTATTTGAATGAGTCTTGCTAAGTCGCTAAGTAACCAAGCTGGGCTCAAACTTGCAATATTCCTGCCTCAGCCTTCCAGAGTGCTGGGATGACAGGCATGCACCACCATGCCCAGCTGCTAGCTTGACTTTTTTTTTTTAGTACCCGGGATCAAACTCGGGACCTTGTGCTTATGAGGCAGGTGCTGGAACCACTGAGTTAAATCCCCGGCCCTTGACTTTTTAAAAATAGCTTTTCTTCTAAGAAAGTCAAATTTCACCTGAAAACATGGTAATCTGACTATATGTGTATAAATCTGAGCATCTCTAACCCAAAACTCTACATTCTTTGAATGTCGACATAATGTTGGATTTTGGACCATTTCAGATTTCAGATTAGAAATGCAAATATTCTTTTTTTTTTTTTTTTTTTTTTGGTACTGGGGATCGAACTCGGGACCCTGCACTTTCCAGGCAGGCAGCAGCACCACTGAGCTAAATCCCTGGCCCCTTTTCTTTTTTTTTTTTGAGACAGGTCTTGGTATGTAGTTCAGGCTGGCCTTGAGCTCACCATGCAGTCCAGGCTGGTCTCTAACTCATGGTGATCCTACTGACTCAGTCTCCCGAGTCCTGGGATTATAGGCATGTGCTACCATGCCTGGTGAAATGCAAATATTAAAATCTGAAGAATGGCCCCCACCCCGGCCAAATTTGAAACACTTGTGCCCAAGCATTTCAGACAAGGCCACTCAACCTGTGACTCTTTGCTGGTCAGTGATAAAAGCTCTCAGCTCTTCAGGCGCTCTCTTTGTAGAGAGCTGACATCTGCCCCGTTTCCACCCTCCCGTACTGCAAGCTAAGTAGAATTCTATCTGGGACTGTCCTTTCAAAGAGAAACAGGCGGGCAGAAACTATGCCAAAGTATCCTGCCCTTCCCACCTCCCCAGGGTTCCCTTCCCCTTCTGTTGGGCCCATCCTGATTCAGGGGCTGTTTCTTCAGAATAGCCCACTCTCAGGAATCAACTTGCCCCAGGGGAGAGGCCCGGCCACCCCAGGGTACCCAGCCTGCTGGTGGTGGAGAGGTGGCATCCAGTTGTGGGCCCAAGGATTTGTAACGAGCTGGGCGTGCTCCTGAGGGTGGCAACTAAACAAACAGGGTCATAAGGACCTGAAACTGCAGGAGGCGCCTGCCGGGCCCTGCCAACACCTCGCCGAAAGCAGAGTCCCCGAGCCTGCCTTGAAGCCGGGTTCCTACTGTGTGGCAGAGCCTTCTAGGCCACCTGGTGTGTTTGTGTGTGACTGGCCAAGCCTTTCATCAGCACACCCCGCAGGCAGGCTCTGGTCACCTAGGGAGGCCATGTGCCTGCCTCTGCTGGCCGATGGCCGTAAACACAACTGAGCTCAACTCTGATCTTCCAGGCTCATCTTTCTTACCTCCTGACCCTTCTCTCCCAGCCCCATCAGGGCTTTTATCCAACGCCAAGAGCTCACAGAGTGGTGTGGGTTGCACCTTGTGAATTAGCCTCTTCTTTCCTGTTTTGGCAGAGTTCGTTTTTCTCCTGTCTGAACAATGGTGTCTGGAGAAATCCGTGTGCTACCAGGCTGTAGAAATCCTAGAAAGGTAAAGCCCTGAGCAGAGGCCTTTCGAGTGGCAAGAGGCTAACACACTGAATCAACCAGAGAGGACTGGTTGTCCTCCCACAAGGTTTGGCATCTCACCCCCCTTTATTTGCAGATATAAATGTCTTAGACAGCATCTGATACCCGGGAGAGGGAAGATAAAGCCCAGCAATTGGAAGCACTGGCTCCCTTTATTTGCAGGTGTGGGTGGTTCACGGCCCCTCCCTTCCTTGCAGGTTTATGGTCAAGCAGGCGGAGGACATCTGTGTGCAGGCCTCGGTCCAGCTGGGGGACAGCAAGTGGACAGAGGCTCCAGACTGGAGGGTTCGGAAGGAGCGGCTCTGCAGCAAGTTTGTCCTCCGCCTGGTGTCGTGTGTCCAGCTGGCCAGCAAGCTGTCTCTCCACTACAAAGTAAGCAGCGGGGCTGCTCGTGGGCACCCAAGTGTTAGCAAGAAACCAGCTCGTGGGAGGTGGCTGTGGGAAGCCCATGCCTCGGCCAGGTGACATCGCTCAGGTGGAAATTCCAGAGAGCGATTATGCTCTCGAGCGCACCCCCTAAGCACACACAGTCACACAGAGGCAGTAATTAAATAGCCCCAAGTCCTGTTCCCAGAGTGTAACTGCTGGACAGATGCCACCATCCACAAAGCCACCTCTCCTTCCCTTGGTCTCAAGGACTGTTTACATAAGGTGCCCAAATTGCCAGCCTGCCTATCAGCATTAAAGACAGACATTACAGGGAGAAAAGGCTAAATGTAGCTGCGTCGTTCATGCAGCCAGTATTCGGGGAGTTTCCGCTATGGCCAGATGCGGCACTGGTACAGGACTGCACCACTGGGCACCAGGACTGCAGGACTGAAAATATCGATGCAGGGGAGGAATTCATTATCAAATGGGAAAGGGTTGGGCCAGGGGGCTGGGAACGGCCCACAGCAGCCGGGTGCTCAGAGAAAGCAGATGGTCTGGTGGAGCCTAGGAAAAGACAGGACAGTTAAGGAGGCAGGGAGAGGAGGGGAGGGAGGAAGTGAGACCAGGGACAGGAAGCTGAGAGAGGAGGGGCGGCAAGCTTGGAGACTGTAGGTCACACTGCTCACGCAGAGCAGAGCATGTGGGACCTGGCGCTGAGGGCGCGACCTGTGTCCCCCCCCCCCCCGTCTTCCTTTGCTCAGGTCATCAGCAGTGTCACAGCCTTGCACTTCCTCCAGGGCCTGGGGCTCCCTTACACTAGAGAGGAACTGCTGGACTCAGAGCTGGACATCTTGAAGTCCCTGGACTTCCAGATAAACCTCCCCACTCCCCTGGAGTATGTCGAGGTGCTCCTGGAAGTTCTAGGTACCTTATGGGGTCAGGAACATGGCTGGAAACTTTCATAGAAGGCAGCAAGACGTGCCCAGGGCTTTGGGAACAGCAGGCAGAACCTGCCAGGGAGGCAGAGTAGAAGGCTGAGGTGCCCTGGTGACCGAGGTGTCCCCTCCCGCACTGTTAGGGATTAAACAGCTCAATGGCTCAGCAGCTCAGCGGCTGGTTTCCACGTGGGCCCTATGGCACTTTTCTTATTTCGGGGTCAGAGTAGATTTTCAGGACAGGAATAAGATAAGAAGAACAAGGACACTGGCATGGTACATATGCTACAGATGCAGGCTTCTTTACTGTTCTTTTGTCCTTTAAAGCTGACTTCCCTCAGAAGTTAGCAGCCAGGAAGCATGTCAGTAGTGGAACAGCCCTGCATCACACCCATGCTGATGGCTGGAAAAAGGACTCAGTGCCCCACTGTGTCCCCGTTCTATCTAGGGTACAACGGCTGTGTGGTCCCAGCCACACAGCTGCACGCCACCTGCCTGACCCTGCTCGACCTGGTCTACCTCCTGCACGAACCTGTGTACAAGAGCCTGCTGAGGGCTGCCGTGGGGAACACCACGCCCAGCCAGCTGCAAGGGTACGGGGCTCCTCTGGGAGGGCAGCAGGGCAGAGCAAGCACATCGGTGGGACCGGCCTGATCTCATCAGCTTCCGCTTGCTGTATCCAGTCAGGAAGGCTCTGAAGGCTTTTATTTTTACCTTTAAATTACTTCAAGTAGTTAACATACTTCCTAGTTTTTCCTTTCTAGCTGTTTATAACTTGAAATTACTGGACTGCTTTTTTTTTTTTTTTTTTTTTGGTACCGGGGATCGAACTCTGGTCCTCGCACTTAAGCTTGTGCAGCAGGCGGTGAAACCACTGAGCTAAATCCCCGGCCCTACTGGACTGCTTTTATAGTCACTTGGAGAAAAAGCCAGTCACCGTGTTGGAAGTTGGACAAAAGTGTTTGATTACTGTAAAGTCAAGCTGTCAAAAGCCTCACCGTTGCATTTGATAGGGAGTTAGATAGGCAGCACTCGGCCAGGAGGCTCGTGTTCAGTGCCAGCTGAGTGGCAAGCAAGGGGGGGCAGGTCAGGTAGCCAGCACCTGACCCCTTCCAGTCCGAAAATCCAACATGGACAAGTCCCAGTTGAGGTTCCAGGACCCTAGAACTTGGAAGATCATGTTCCCTTCCAGCTCTGAAATGAATATGGCTTTAATCACTCAGGGAGAAGTTTAGTTCAGTGGAGGAAGACTTCATGCTGCTGGCAGCAGGGGTCATTGCGGCAAGTGCTTTCATCCAGAACCACGAATGCTGGAGCCAGGTAGGCACTGTGGAGAGGCCGGGCAGAGCCCACTGCAGGAAAGTGTTTCCCCATCAGCCCACTGAGAGCCACTGTGCCAAGCCCAGGCTGGGATGGCACAACAGGGTGGGGATGAGAAACTGGCAGGGCTGAAACATGTTTTCCAGCTTTCCTCTTCAGAAATGAGAGCCTGTGTTGACTGCGTTTGGTTCTATTTATGATTATGACCCACTGCTGTGTGAAGATTTAGTGAGTGTAACCTCCCAAAAGAGATGTCAAGGCCCAATACCTGCCTCGCACTTCCCAAAAGTGTCTCCAGCGGAGGGGAGGTGCGGAGCGCATCTCCTGCCAACACCTTGGGCAAAGGTACCCTGAGTGGTGTGGCCACTGGTGAGCACGGGGTCTGAGCTCATCTCCCCTGAGCTTTGAGGGAAATGAAGTTCACATCTGGCTGGAGAGAACATCCCAAGCAGTGTGTGTGCATGTGCACTAAGACACGCCGAGGCCACTGTATAACAGAAAGCCGTTCTGATCTGCAGGTCTTGGGACATCTGCAGAACATCACTGGCATTGCCTCAGGGAGCATAGCCGAGTTCTCTTACGTGGTCCTGACCCACGGCGTGGGAGCCAGCACCCCAGGGCAGCAGCCTGTTCCTCCCGGGCAGGAGGCCTGGGAACGAGGGCTGCCACTGCCATCTAGGCAGGCAGAAGCCACTGATGCCAGCGGCCTCCCTCTCTGATGCTCACGCTCAGGCTGGCAAGGGCAGCCTCTGGGGCACTGCATGGTTGCCAGGTTTCGGCCTTGTTCGGCGCTAAGGGAGGAGCTGAGGGGGACAAGTGTGTCCTTTGTCACATCAGACTAAGAGTGTCAGAGGTGGGCCAAGCTAGACCCAAGATATTGGTGCATTTCTGTCCAACAGGCTATTCCTGGCTTTCCCTTAATTTCATGGATAGGGAACATCAAACCCAGAGATAAGAATCAACCAGGGTCCCCAGGAGACTGGTGACCTGGACGGTCACAGAGGTCGCCTGTTTCCCTTGATGTAGTGTCTCTGTTGTCACTGAGAGCCACACAATATGCTTCCTCTGCAAAAATATGTTTCCACTAGGATGTTGGATTTTTTTCCCGTTTTTTTTTTTTTTTTTCAGTACTGGGGATCAAACTCAGGACCTTGCGCTTGGGAGGCAGGCGCGGTGCCATTGAGCTAAACCCCGGCCCCTCACGAGCTTTTCAAAAACGAAAACCAAACCATCTTTGTGTTTCACCAGAATTGCCAACACACTTGCCCTTGAACTCATTTCACCCAGAATGCAAAGTAAACAGTGGACCTCCGGCTACCACACTGTAGCAAATCTTTTATTACAATAATGCAACCTCTTTGGAACGTCCCAAACAGACCAGACTCCATCCTTGCCACACTACAGGGCAACGCAGGGTTCACTAAGGAACCCAGGGAGGAGAGGGTTCAGCATCAGGCTCCTGGGATGGCATCACGCGATCGAATCACATGGTGGCTGGGCAGAGAGGAGACGTCATTTCCCGTGTCATCCAATGTGCGCCTCACATCTCAGTGTCTCAATGGAGACCAGTTTCTATTCCATACTTTAAGTGCAAGAAGTTGACACAGATAAAATCCAGTGAAAATACATCAACTTCAATTCAACTCAGTGAAAAAAAAGGAAAATTAAATTAGTTGTTTTTCAGGGAGAGAAGGAAAGGAAGGCATGGGGATGAGTCAAAACTAGGCCAGGGCTGGTGGCTAGAGTGCCAGCTGTCACACCACAGCTTAAAATAAAGCCACTTTTGTGGATTTTGTCTCTTTTGGTATTGTAAACACGTGCTGTTTACTATCACCCAAATTTAAAACTTTTTTTTTGGCAAACAAAACAAAACTTAGGGCCGGGGATTTAGCTCAGTGCTGCTGTCGCCTCCCTTGCAAGTGCAAGGTCCCGAGTTTGATCCCCAATACCAAAAAAAGACCCCAAAAACCAAAAAATGAACCCTTGAAGCCTTTCAGGCAAATATCCCCTAAGGAAAGAAGTCATTTGTTATAAAATTGCGAGGAAACCCAGGCAAGACCCCACTTCAGATTGGTCAGCATGAACTTGAGCGCTTTTGTCCACTGCTCCTCGGAGTTGAACTGAGTTTTGATGGAGTAGGAGCCCCCGCTGCCGCCGGTGTCCTCGATCTTGCCTTTCTCCACGTCCATCCTGCAGGTGGCACAGAAGCGCAAGCACTGTAACTGAGCCCGAGCCAAGGCAGCGTGGCCAGAGGGCAGGGTGGGGACGGATCATGAGACAGCTTGGCTCATGTCATCTTATCTAACAGAGCTCTTGGCAGGGAACCTCAGTGTGTTTTGGATTTGCTTGAAAGTCCAACATCAGGAAGGCCGTCACAAGAGCCTCCTTGTCACTGCGGAGTGCAGGGACAGGACACACACCCAAACAGATGAGAAGCCTGCAGGGGTGAGGGAGGGTCACAGCCCTCGTCACTGTGTTCCTAGGCATCTCAGAGCTCACGGGAGAGAAGTCTCTGTTTCAGGGTGACGGGGCCAGCTCAACCTTCCTGTCTTGGGCTAGTTTCCACCCACCTGGGCTCCGGAGAAACATTCCTGTACATTTCCAGAGGCTGCAGGGGAAAACCTTCCTGAAACTGGACAGCAGGCTTGAGCTTCACACCAAGAAAATCCCAGAACCACCTACCACTCCAGAACCCAGCAGCGGCACCCTGCCTGCCTGCAGTGCTGGGTCGGCCTTTGCCTGCCGGCCTGGCATCGTGAAAGTCTGCTCTGGGTCTGCCTCCCACCATGGGCACAGCTTTGCCCGCCTTCTTGTGTCCTTTCCGTGCCACTCAGCCTGGTCCCACTGTGAGTTCCCTCGGGGTGGGGGTTACTGACCTGTACGGAAGGCAAAACCGCGTCTCGCCCTTCTCCACCTCCTCTTTGAACTGCTGCACACAGTCCAGGAAAGCCACCATGGCATGGTCGAATTTGTTGTCCCAGAAAAACCGCAGCCCCCCAGAACAGTACAAAGGCAGCTCCTGTTCAAGTGAGAGAATGACTGTGGTCAGGTGAGCGGGGGCTGTTCCCAGTCCTATTGGCTGCTCCAGCCGTGCTCCGTGTCCACCAGAAGTAACTGTGCTGAGGGACACAACCTCTGTCCCACGATGGCAATAACCTCAGGCAAATCCAACACCTCAGCGCTGTCTCCTGGCAGGGGGAAGCACCAATCCCACCTTGCATAGTCCCTCCTCAGGCAGGCCCACGTGGTCTCTGCTCGGCCCCACCCTTCTCAACGGCTGGAAAGCCCGACTCCTCTATCAGCCCCTCAGAGCTATGCCCGCGCAAGGCACTGGCCCTTTATGGGCAGTTCAGTCCGAGAAGGAAACTGGCTGATGCCAGTATCAAAGGTAAACACTTTTTAATTTTTTTTCAGTGCCAGGGATGGAACCCAAGGTTTTGTGTATGCCAGGCAAGCATTCCCTGCTGAGCTACACTCTCAGGCCCAAAACAAAATCATTTTGTTAGGAGGAATAAGAATTCTGTCATCTAGGGAAGATGAGGCCTCCCTCAGTACCTTGGATTTGTCTGCCAGGGACTCCAGGTATGAATGGTTTCCATAGGGAACAAGTCGATACCTAAAGTGAGATGAAGAGAGCTGAGTGCATGGCCCTTCCTCAAGCAGTTACTGGCTTTTCAATCTGCTTCCTAGCCAAGGACTTCCTGCATTATTCCCGGCCTTCTTTCCCACCTCCCCATAGCATTCATGGTTAAAAGACTTTGAGGCTGAGTGTGGTGATCCCAGGGCTTGGGATGATGTGGCAAGAGGATCTCAAATCTGAGGCTAGCCCAGGCTTCGTGAGTTCAAGGCCAGCCTGGACCATATAGTAAGACTTGTCTCAGAAAACAAACAAATAAATAAGCAAAAAAGACTTCATAAAAAAGTTACATTTATTATATAGATGTCTGGGGGCCTTTCATGGACTAGTATGTTTGGGGTCAGATTTAAAAAATAACAACTAAAGCTCTCTTGAGGAACGCTGAGGTTTTGTAAGGCCGGGACCACTGCTCCCGTCATGCAGCTCAGTGGTCACCCCATCAGTGGGAAGAACCCCGTGACGGAAGGACAGAAAGGGGCCACCACCCACAAAGACCTCCATGGAGGAGGAGCTGCGCCGAGCCGCACATGCCTCTCGGAGGCCGTGTCCCTTACCTCTGAAACTTCAGACCCATCTTATTGGCCAGGGCGTGCAGCAGCAGCACTGTCTGGCCCCATGCGGCGTTGATCTCATTCCACTCCACAGGGACGCTGGGCAGGCGCCCCAGCCTGAAGTTGTTGATGGTGCCAAACTGCCCGCTGTGCCTACGGAGGAGTGCGGAGGGTGGGGACGTGGGTTCCCGACACCCTCCTTGGGTGCAGGTCATGTGCCCAGGCCCCAGCCATGCCCGAAACCAGAGGCCCCTCCCTGCTGCTCAGTGTCAAAGCAGAAACCAGGGTGTCCTCACCCAGCTCCCACCCCTCACAACCTGCAGGCTCAGACTGTCCATGTCTCTCCACTCAATGGGACTCCTCTTTTCCTGCTTTGCTTCCCAGCAGCGAGTCCTAACTTCCTTCCCCAGCCATTCTCTCACTGCAGGTAAAGCTATCGAACACAAGTAAAATGGAACTGTCGCTTCCCTGCCTTGAACACTTCTACTGCTCGCTCTGCCTTCTGAATCAAGTCCAAGCCCCATCCCAAGCCCTGCGAGCTCCTTGAGGAGCTGGTCACTCTCTACTGTCACATCTGCCACCCCTCCACACTGCATCTTCAGTCACAGCAGACGCCTTCCAGCTCTGACTTCACTGCACCCCCTTCCTGTTTTTCTTTTTTTTTTT
>NW_004624795.1:1354049-1382443 GCF_000247695.1 Heterocephalus glaber | reverse complement strand
TTTAATTTTTTTTTTTTTTTTTAGTACCAGGGATCGAACTCAGGTCCTTGCACTTTTGAGGCAGGCATCAGAACCACTGAGCTAAATCCCCAGCCCTTTAATGTATTTTTTTATTGCTGAAAATTTCCATTATGTAACTCCAGCTTTGCTGATGACAATACTACAGCAAAGAGCTGCTGCCGCCTTATGATAGTGCGTAATAGCTGGGGTTACGGAACTAAGACTGTGGCCTTTTCATGTCTCTTAACACTGGCAACTGTCTTCAGAGTGGTTGGCATTAATTCTTCCGCATCTCCAGTAATGTTAGAGGGAGCTGTTTTGGATGCCTGCACCACTACTGTGGAGCATATACTGGAGGGACAAAAGCAAAAACAAAAGGCACTTCCCTGGTATTTTAACCGGCATCACCAATTATTGGGAAAGCTGAAGATTTACCCTATATTTGCCTATTGTAGTTCCTCTTTTATGAATTATGTATGGATCCTTTGCTCACTTGTCTATTGCATTCTTAATCTTTTTCTCAAAAATTTCCAATTTTCACGAATGGTTTGGCAAGGTACGATATTTTCCATGTGTGCAAAAATGTTTACATTTTTAGGAAGTCAACTCTACTTTTCTTGGTGACTTATGTTGCTTAGAGAATCACCTCCACTCTCCGAAGTGACTTCTCTATAGTTTTAAACGGATGTTGTCCCTGCTGCGGGATCGGTGCGATCCGTGGAAGTAGATCAATTTCCCTGGGTACTGCTAGGGATTTAGCTCAGTGGTTCTGCCGCCTGCCTCGAAAGTGCAAGGATCCCCGGTACCAAAAGGAAAAAAAAAAAAAAAAAAAAGGACTTATCCTCCTTCCGCCGCGATCTTCCAGCGCGAGGCGCCCTCTAGGGGAGCTGGGTGGACTCACACTTAGGCCTGGCGTCTTCCCCTTCTTCCTGCCCAGCGGCCACTGACAACTGTCACAAAAGCCTAGATGAGTAGCGGGCTTCTGGGGTGGCAGGGAGTCTACTGACCGCCACTGAACAGCTGCATGCTGTTACGGTTTAGATCTGAAACGTCCCAAAGCCTCCGGTGTTTGGAAGGGACTGGATCCGGGGTGCTGTAGGCACAGCTGACTTGCTCTCGGGAGGTGTGACCAGGCTTAGAGGTGCCTCCCTTCTCCCTCCTTCCGGGCTGCCATGGTCTGAGCACCTTCTCCTCCGCTGGCTCCTCGGCCCTGCTGTCCTGCCCTGGAGCAGCTGCCCATGGGCTGAAAACGTGTGCCAAATAAACCCCTCTTCCTTGAAGTTGGGGGCGTTGGTTATTGTGTCCCAGTGAGGAGAGGGGCCAAGACAGATGTCCCAGCCACTCGACTTCAAGCCTATCTTTGACATCATCAATCCTGTGGCTTTCAGCAAGTTTCTCAACTCTTCAGAGCCTTGTTTCTCATTTACAAAATGAGAATATCACAAAGCCCTGTGCGTGACACAGGGTAGTGTGAAGGAAGGTGAGTTCTTACATGAAACACAGTGAGCCTTACCTGGCACAAGAAAACGCCCCGTGTGATGTAAGTATAAAGTATGTGATAGTTACTGCATGCAGTATTTGAGGGGTCCTGAATAACCAACAACGTACCCCGAGCAATGGATTCAACATGTTTACTGAGAATTTATTGTGTGTAGTTCACTCTTCCAGATCTGAGGGAATGGCTAGTGAATTGCCAACATGGTTTTTGTTCTAGAGGAGAGAATTTAGCCATACACATGGTGAATGAGTAAGATCGTTTCAGGTGATGTAAGTTTTTCAGGTTGGCTGTGCCCCTCCCATTCAAAAGGTGTTCAACACGTCCTGATTGGAAATGGAGTCTTTGTGGTCGATCAAGTTAGTGAGTTCATCAGGGTCCACTATGACTGGTATCATCACGAGAAGGGGCAATCTGGATACAGAGGAAGATTCATGCGGAAGGAAGATGAAGTGAAGAGACACACTGTCATTTCCAAGCCAAGGGACACCTGAAGCTGCCAGGAGCTGGGAGTTGGGTCTCCAGCAAATTCTTCCTTAGAGCCTCCAGAGGGGCGTGGTCCTTGGACAGCTTGGCTTAGACTTCTGGCCTCTGGAAATGGGAGACAATAACTCTCTCCTGAGCAAGGCCTCCCAGAATGATGGTAACTACTAGTCTGAGGGCTGATTTCTTAATGCTGAGCATTAAGCAGATAGATAGCTTATCTTGTCAGCCATTTATTTCCTAACATTAATCAAAATTTGCAATTATGTTGTGAGTGTACTTTGGTGTCTTTCCAGTATTATGCCCCACCACACTGGAGACCTTGAGAATTCTGTTTACCTTTTATTTCCCAGAGCTGAGCCACAGGTAGCTATTGAGGATCACAAATGTGGCACCACCACACAGATACTGGAGACCTCTGCAGTAGGTTCCAGTCTCCTGCCCAGTGTATGACACCGGGTTGAAGAAAGACTCAGACAGAATTAAAGAAAAAAGTGGGGAACCAGGACAGCCAGTGCTATTTATTGATGACATCATGATCAGATTGCGGTAAAGGGGCTACATGAGGGGATGTCCAGTTGCTATAGACATGTTACTGATGCAGGCAAGGTTTGTAAAGGAAAAGACAAAGCATTCTTGAATGAGGAACGGAACAGACAAAATATAGGCCTGTAGTTAGCAAATAACCTCGTCCTTCTAGTTAAGGTTTTAATTGTGGGAAGGGAATTTGGGTTAGAGTCACTCTGACCTTGGCACGTAGGTTTTGGCTAGACTTGCTTCTCAAAACAAGCCCATTGTGGAGTTAGGTCTTCACAGACTGCACTTACAGCCTGCTTTGGGCATAATCAAGGCCCCCACACAGAGAAATGAGGTTAAGTGTAAAAACATACACCAGGGGGCTGGAGATTTAGCTCAGTGGTTTTGTCGCCTGCTGCGCAAGCGCAAGGACCCTAGTGCGATCCCTGGTACCAAAAAGAAAAAAATACACCAGGTGTTGAAGACTTGATATAAAAAATTTTTAGAGACAGGGTCTCACTATGTAGTCTAGGCTTCTGGCCATGAACTCACTGTATAGCCCAAGTTGGCTTCAAACTTTTGGTGATCCTCCTGCCTCAGCCTCCCGAGTGCTGGGATTACAGGCATGGGACACTACACCCAGCTCTGGTATTTCTTATACAGATCACATGTTAATAGTACAGTCATCTCTAAGCATCCCTGGGAGATTAGTACTACCCAATACAATGAAGATGCTATGTAAATAGTTGTTATAATGTATCATTTAGGGAAAAACGACAATTAAAGTCTGGACATGTGCACTTTGTGTGTGTGTTTTGCATTGGCTGTTGTTTGGATCCTGTGGATCCCAAACCTACACATAAGGCTGACTGGATAAATTGGACTTAAATGATTAAAATTAAGTTCATCTTCTCTCATTTCCTTTTTAAAATGTGATTACTAGAACACTTTGACGTATATCGGAGCCTGGCACCCTACGGCATCCTAGCCCGTTTAATGGAGTGGAAAAGCCAATGTTAAGAGACGCACCGCGTGCCCTGGAGAGCGAAGAGACGTGGTTTCAGACTTCCTTCCCTGAGGAAACGGACTCAGTTTTGGTTCTGGTCCAGACTGGGGCATCAACCTGCCCATCAGGCTGTTGGTCTCTGAGGCCTGGGCGTTCATCGTCAGGGGCGGGGAAACGGGCACAAGAGAACCTATCTGTGTGGCTCCAGCTTTAGCCCACAGCGGCGGCCGAGGGGGCGTATACCGACTCCGAACTCGGCTCCGGCTCCGACCGTCTGCTTCCTCCCGCTACGTCACTAGGGCGCGACGGGGTCGTCCTGCGGGCGGCAACGGTGAGGGTCTCTGCTGAAGGAGCGTTCTAGGCCAACGGAGGGTCCAATCGTCCCTGGGTATCTCGGCAGCTCTTTCCTCGGTAACCCTCAGCCCTCAGCGACCTCTCTTTCCCTTCGCCGCTTCCGGAACCCCGGAGCCCGGGAGACGAGAGTCCCGCCCCGGCGCAGGTCGAGCCCCAGCGCGCTTGCGCGGACTACGCGCACCTCCCCGCGAGTCCCGGCGACGACCTGTGACGCAACTTCCGGCGTGAGCGGCGAAAGCCGGGAGGGCGAGCAGGTTAGCGAGCAGGCTGCAGGCGGTGGGCGGGCGCCGGCACGGAGGGAGCGAGCGAGCGAGCGGCCAGAGAGCCAGCGAGGGCGGCCGGGTCCCGAGGGCAGCGGAGACTCCTCAGGTCCCTCCGGCCCCCTCCCCGGAGCCCGCAGCGCCTCTGGTCTCCAGTGGAGCGGACACGGCCCGGCCCGGCCATGGCCTCGCTGCTGAAGGTGGATCAGGAAGTGAAGCTCAAGGTAGCGGTACTGGTCCTGCCTCCCTCGCCCCTCGCCCCTCACCTCGAGCCCCGGGACGCCCCGCGGCGTCTTTGTCTCCCTGGGGACACCAGCTCGGCGTCTTCTCGCGATTCGACCCAGTCCCGCACCTCGGGTTGGGCATTGCGGGCCCGGATGAGCGATGGAGGCTTTCTGCCTTCGCCTGGGGTCGCAGAGCCGGGCCGGCCGGGGCCCGTGGACACGTGCTCGGCTCCCAGCCGCCAGCCGGTGACGGCTGCAATCCCAGCCCCGCGCCGTCCCCGCCCCAGCCGCTGCCCGACCCACTCTCGGGTGTCGGCGGGTCCAGCATCGCGTCGCGTCTGGCGGGAGTTGGGCGTTTGTGAGCTCACGCCCCTCCATAGCTCTCTTTTGTCTGCTTAGCAAATTCAAATAGCTCCAGACACCGGGAGGGAGGGAGGAAGGAAAGGAGGGGAGAGGGGAGAGGAGAGAGAGGAGCTGACTCCTCTCCACAATGGAGAAATGGATCCTCAAAAAAAGAAAGTATTTGCAGTCTGGGGGCCTCTTAGTTTCTCATTATAACTTCAAGGTGAGGGAAAGACAGCTAGGTTTGGGATTCCTTGTCCTGGCCTGGCCTCAGCTGCCAAATAATGAATTGCTCTTACTGAACCTCTGTCCTTGTTACTTCAGGTTGATTCTTTCAGGGAGCGAATCACAAGTGAGGTGAGTGAAATAGAAAAATGAACGTGCCTGATGGGAGTTTCCCAAAGAGGAGATATTTGTAGAGAGACCTTCCCACGGTTACTAATTGAGGTGTGTTTCCCCTATCCAGGCAGAAGATTTGGTGGCAAATTTTTTCCCAAAGAAATTGTTAGAACTTGATAGTTTTTTGAAGGTGAGAGATACTTTTCTTTCCTTAAATTAGCTATTTTTGGCCCTAGTCTTTCTGAGAAATGGGACAAACTGTTGATTCTGTTCTGTTTTGTGTTTCCTACCCTTTCAATGAAACACTTCTCTGTTTAACTTGAAAAGACTGATGTTATGTTTGGGTGTCTCTTTCAGGAACCAATCCTGAATATCCATGACCTAACTCAGATCCACTCGGACATGAATCTCCCAGTCCCGGACCCCATTCTCCTCACCAACAGCCACGACGGACTGGATGGCGTAAGTGTCCTGGAGTCATCGTTGCCTTCTTGAGCAATAGGTCCTCAGTCCTCTGTTTCCTTGGAAGTTTAAAGGAAGTGGGGTTTATATGTGGGAACTAAGACCCGGAGAGTTATAGACGAGATGACTCCAGTGTATTTTTCTGTTTGTTTTGGGGGGTTTTTTTTTGGTACCAGGGATCAAACTCAGGTCCTTCCGCTTGCTTGTGAGGCAGACAGCGGAACCACTGAGCTAAATCCCCGGCCCTGATGCCAGTGTATTTATTCCTTTTAACTCCTGTGTCCGTCCATGACACGAGGAGAATATGTTAATGCTGCTTTCAGTGGCAGAGAGTGAGTTTCAAATAAGACTGTGCTCCCTGCAGCTTCCCCCATGTTCCCCGCCTTTTCCCTGGGCTCTGAACAAGACTTTTCTTTGGGCCAGGGATTTGACTCAGTGGTTCCACCGCCTGTCTTGCAAGTGCAAGGACCTGAGTTTGATCCCTGGTACCAAAAAAAAATAAAAAGACTTTTCTTCCCCCTTGAGTTGTTCTGGCTTGAGAAGTCCTAGCTGTGTGTCTGTGCTCTTTATCTTTGCTTTGGCTCCACAGCATCTCCTCTTTGTCAGTCACGTGTCCACAGGCTCTTATCACAGGTGTGGAACTGGAATGTCCTCTGTCTGCATCACTGTCTCATTGATCAGCCTTGTGCATCCGGAGAGCAGGAGCACCTTTTTTTTTTTTTTTTTTTTTTAAACCGAGAATCCAACTCGGGTCCTTGCACTTGCGCAGCAGGCGGTGAAACCACTGAGCTAAATCCCCGGTCCACGGAGCACTCTTGATAAATACACCTTTGTATCCTCAGTCCCTGGTTTTGTTCCCGCTATGAAGCACGTGCTAATGACATGTTTGTTGATTGGATATTGTATTAATGTGTAGAACTAGCAGATTGTACATATTCCTGTAATTTTTCTTAACCTGCCTTGATTGCTTTTTCCTGTTTTTTGGAGTATCTTTTTCTCTCTTTGATTGCTTTAAATGTATCATATTTCTTGCAAGTTTGGGGTTCTCAACGCAGTGCGAGTTGCTTTCTGGCAAGAGCTGTTTTTTAAAGCTGTTTGGGAAATTGTACAGAAGTCGATAAGGCAACCCACGGGGTCAAGGAAGGGAAGACACTGGCTGAAGGCTTGTGCTTGGCCCGTGGGTGTGGAGGGCAGGCTAATTCCTGCCTCTTTGTATCTGTAGCCCACTTACAAGAAGCGAAAGTTGGATGAATGTGAAGAGGCCTTGCAAGGTAAGAAGCGCCTGACTCCCTGAGCCTCCTTGCTGGCAGCAGCCCTGAGGAGTAGGGCAGATCTGGTGTTCTCCAGGCATTTCCTAACGTCGGGGTCCACAAGTCTTTCGCACGTGGTTCTTATTTAGCCCTCTAACCTGAGAGTGCCAAGAACACAGTGTCTGACGTGGCATGGGTCGCCAAGGGAGCGACTGGAGGTGGAGACTGCACAGCGCATGTTCTTCCTGGAAGTCCCACTTCTGTGTTATTTTTTTTCCCTTTTAATGTTACTTGTTGCAGTTGGGCATGGTGGCGCACGCCTGTCGTCCCAGCATTGTGGGAGGCAGAGGCAGGAGGATCACAAGTTCAAGCCCTGCCTGAGTAATTCAGTGACAGAGAGACCTTGTCTCAGAATAAGAAAATAACCCAGCACTTGGGAGGCTGAGGCGGGAGAATTGCCTTGAGTTCAAGGCCAGCCTGGACTGCATAGCAAGACCCTTTCTCAAGAAATAAATAAATTTTTAAAATGAATAAAAAATTTTAAAAAGGTTAGGGATGTGGCTCAGTGTGAAAGCTGCCCTGGGTTCAATCCCCAATACCACAAAATAAAGATTGTTCTGCATTCTTAAAACTCTTGGCATAGCTCAGCTGTTCGTCTTTTGCTTCACTCATCTGTTGATTCTGGTAGTGGTGTCGTGGTAGGGTTGAGGTGCAGAAAAGAAGTTGCAGCAGCTTGTGGGTCTGGGGAAGGAGAGAAAGATCGAAGACAGTGTGACCTTCTGTCCACCCTAACTGCTTGGCCCTCGCCTCCCTGCCAGGAACAAAGGTGTTCGTGATGCCCAACGGGATGCTGAAGAGCAACCAGCAGCTCGTGGACATCATCGAGAAAGTGAAGCCCGAGATCCGGCTGCTGATCGAGAAGTGTAACACGGTGCGCGGGGCTGGTGACACCGCAACTGAGACGCCTGGCGAGGGCTGGAGGCGCGGGGCTGGGGCCGGGGCCCAGTGTCCTGGTTTGGCTTTTGTGGCCCTGGCGTGTGACCCAGCAGCGTAAATCGTGGCTCTAAAGCACAGAAAAGGCCGAGGCCCTCATGTGTACACGTCCGGTCTCTCACCGTTCAGGTCAAGATGTGGGTACAGCTCCTGATTCCCAGGATAGAAGATGGAAACAACTTTGGGGTGTCCATTCAGGTAGCGTGCTTGCCTTGCCCGGCGGGGAGAAGGCTGCGGGAGGGCTCCGTCTCCCCGGCCCTGCCTGCCCTTCCCTTTCCTTTAGGGCTGCTGTGGAGTGAAGTGGAAGTGGCTTTCCTAATACAGGGCATTGAACCCAGGGCCTTTGCACTGAGCGACACCCCCAGTTCCTTTCTTAAATTTTGAGATGAGTTTCTTTTAAATTGCCCAGGCTGAGCAGGAACTTATAATACTCCTGCCTCAGGCTCCCAGTGCGTGCCACTGTGCCCAGCTTTGAAGGGGCTTTTGACTCACTGTTTTTCCCCAGGAGGAGACAGTTGCAGAACTAAGAACTGTTGAGAGTGAAGCTGCGTCTTACCTGGACCAGATCTCCAGGTGCGGCTGCATGGGCTTGGCCCGGATGGGGGCGGGGAGGCGCTGGCTGGGGCCCCGAAGCTTCCCTCTGTCCTCTCTCTTTCCAGATACTATATTACCAGAGCCAAGTTGGTTTCTAAAATAGCTAAGTATCCCCATGTGGTAAGTTGGTGCTGTGGCGGAGGGCGGCCTTGCTGGGCACGCGCGGCCTGCCTGGGCAGACTGGGGACGAGCCCTGTGCTGCGCCCCACAGGAGGACTATCGCCGCACCGTGACAGAGATCGACGAGAAGGAGTACATCAGCCTCCGGCTCATCATCTCGGAGCTGCGGAACCAATACGTGAGTCGCCCAGCCCTGGCCCCCAGTGCGGGCTTCTCTTGGTCCTCTGTGCTCTGAGAGACTGGGCTGGCGGCAAAATGGCTAGAACTCCGGAGGCTGAGACAGGAGGGTGGGGAGTTTAAGGCCAGCCTGGGCAGCACAGTGAGACGCTTAGCTCCACAAAGTCCCCTAGTTCCATGTGAGACGCTGCCTTGTCCAAGCTCCTGCTTCGGGTTGTCTCTGAGCTGGCTGCAGAGGATCCTCTATCGTCTGCACAAAATGGGCTCCAGGGCTTAGTGAGTCCACTGGGGTGGCCTCGGGCCCGGCTCAGGTGAGTGTGGTGGTGGCCTGACAGAGCTCGACTCCCAGTGTCCCTCCTCGCAGGTCACTCTACACGACATGATCCTGAAAAACATTGAGAAGATCAAACGGCCCCGGAGCAGCAACGCGGAGACGCTGTACTGAAGCTGGGCGGGGCCGGGGCTCTGTGAGTCTGGCCCGAGACCCAGACAGAGACCGAGACCCAGGTCACCCTGGTTTGTTACCTAACTGTCTCTCCGTGGGAGCCTGGCTGGAAGTCGTAACCACACCTCTGTTTTTAGTTAGTCTAATGAAACTCTCATCTAGTCCTGTGACGTGTTTACCTCTTTTTTCAGGCCTCAGGAACTCTTCTGTCTCCCTCCCTAGCCCCACCTGGCCTGCGCTCATTTCTGGAGAACTCCAGGCGTGCGTGCGTGTGTGCATGCACGCGCGCACGGGGCGGTGGCGTAGGATTGTGTCTCCCCATCTCGCTCCCATGTCTTAGGCTTTGTATTTTCTTCCTTTCGATGATTAGTTGGGTGGCAGCTGAGGGACCACAGGGCACGTGCTAGGTGTTTTAGGAGCTGGGTGGCAGGGAGCTGTCCTCTCTTCCTGGCAGAAGGCTGGCATCTCTTGCCCCTGGGAGACATTGGCACCGCCCTGCCGCAGTCACCCTGGTGACAACTTAGGTTTCCTGTCTGCATTCAAACCACTTAGAACGTTGTCCTGGCGAGGAACACCCCAGGCCTTCAGCTGAGAGCCCCCGTGTTTGCACTGGGTTCCTGGCCCTGAGGTGTCACCCCTACCTGCTGCTCCACCCGACCCCCTTCCGCCCCAGGCCCCTCATGCCTTCCCAGAGGCGGCAGCAGTCTCAGGCACTGTTCCGGAAGGCTGCAGTCACAGCCGTCCGCCCTCTGCTGTGCTCTCCGGAGGAGCAGGCCCTGAGAGCCAAGGGCCGGGCCTTCCCTCCGGGAATTCTCCTGTTTATTGTGCTGTGCTTCCAGGGAAAGCATCGTTTGCGTGCGTGCGTGCATGTGTGTGCGCGTGTGTGTGCGTGTGTGTGTGTGTGTAGCTATGCTGAGAGGTCACAACCGTTGCCGCCTCTTGAATGCCCAGAGATGCCACTCACTGTCCCAGCCTCCATGGGGACCCTGTTGCCCCACTGTTTTTATTCTGCTACCACTGGGAGTTGCTGCCTGCGGTCAGCCTGCCGGTGACCCTCACCACCTGTCCGATGTTCATTCCTCCCCGTCTCTGTCTTCCACGCCCTGGTCATGTTTCCAGCCTGGGATGCATCGTTCCTCCTCCGGCGCTCTTCCCAGATAGTGCTCAGTAACAAGCCAGCCGCCTTGAGGGGGCTGTCTTGCCAGCCCTCGCAGTGCTCCTCCCTGCCCTGTGCCCCCCTCCTGTCTGCTATTCCACCGTTCCACGCCCTTCACCCCTTGGATCGTAATGTAAAATTCTTTTACCATGTTGAGAAATTATTAAAAATACAGGTACTTGGACCTCTTTCTAAAGTTGCAGACCCTGGTGCCATGCTCTGGTGGAAAGGACAAAACCATGGGTTTGTGCACGCATGTGCAGATCTGCCTCCATGGTCACCAACCTGCCCACGAGCGTTCTTTAGCCCTCCACCCTCCAGGGTCCTAGAGAGACTGAGGCTCCTGCCCAGCGCAGGGGGGGCTCAAGTTCAGTCTAAACACTGAAGTTGGCTTTAGCCAGACTGGCTTCTGTCCCTTGCGCCTGTGGCTAGAAGGGTCCTGTCCTCCCGGTGATACCCAGAGCTGCCAGTAGAGGGCACTGTGCCCCACACCCTGCCTTGTCCTCCCTAGTTCTGGCTTAGGCCTGAGATGCCTGGTCTTGGGTTCACATTGCTTGGAGGGCTGCCTAGGACTCCTGATCTCCCTCTGAAATATTTTCCTCCACTCTCACCTTGCAAGCAGGGTTTTAGGGGCTTAGTGGTGATCCCTCTGCGGTGCTCTCTGTGCAGGGTGATAGCACGGTCTTGGCTGCCTGCCCTGTTGGTGGGCTGAGTACTTGATGTGTGTGATTCCTGAGATCTCGGCTTACAGAGCTGGGTTCTGTGTACAAATCCAAAGGCTCAGCCCAGGACCCACCTGGGCCTTTCTCACCACCTAGACAAGGCTTGAGGCCCCAGGCCCTGCCTCGGCTGGGCCCCAGCAGAACTGAGTGCTGCCTACCCAGCAGCAGTGGACATGGAGCTGGCAGGCCATGCTGCCTGGCCATGGTAAGGCCTGGGAGGGTGCAGAGGCTCTTGTGGCTGTCCCAGGCAGCAGCTGGAGTTGACCCTTGTCCCACAGTGGATGCCAGTACTGCAGCTCCTACCTGCTTCCTGGCGGAGCTCAGGACCATGAGGCTCTGCATTTGGAAGGAGCACCTTGAGCCAAACTGCAGGACAGAAAATTGGAACTGAATTATAAAACAAGGTCAACTATGCTGCCCAACCTGCAGGGTGGCGCTCTCTCCGTTCCCCTCCATTCCAGTGAATGTAAGGCCACCCTGAGCGGCTGTCCGGAACCATGGCTCGCACTGTGACTCCCAGGGTGCTGCTGGTACTCCTGGGCTGTCCTGTCACTGTCCTCCCTCTGCCCTGTGTCCTGCTGACCAGCAAGACCTTGCCAGCCGGCCTCCTGACTGCCTGTCGACTGCAGCCACCTCCCAGTCCCGGCCAGCTCTTTGCAGACCTGAGCCCAGAGGAGCTGGTGGCCGTGCTGAGCTTCCTGACCGCTCGGCTGGGCCCGGGCATGGTGGACGTGGCCCAGGCCTGCGTCTAATCGGTGGAGCTGCAGCTGCCGCTCAAGGCTGCGGCCCTGGCTCACATGGATGCAGGGGGCCCCCACCTGCCGCAGAGGCCCTGGCTATCATGTTCTTTGGGGCCCAGGCCCAGCCCCACCTCACCGTGGAGTGCTATGGCGGCCCCTGCCCTCCCGCCGGCGCCCCCTGCTGGGAGCTTTTTGCAGATGTGGAAGCAGGTGAGAGAGGTGGAGCTCCCCAGGTCACCCAGCTTCCTGGCTCCCGTCTTCAACTACAGCGCCTGCACCCTGATGCCTCTGCACACCACCCTCAGGCTTGCACGCTGGGGACCGGGCCACCTGGATTGGCCTCTACTACGATGTCTCGGGCCTCGGTGTCTTCCTGCACCCTGTGGGGTTGGAGCTGCTGCTGGACCACAGAGCCCTGGAGCCGGCCCGCTGTCCAGCAGGTCCTCTCCCTCGGCCGCTGCTATGCAGACTTGGGCCAGCTAAGGTGGTCAGGTGCCTCTGCTCCCAGTACAGTGTGCGCGGGCACTCGGTGGTGTCCCCACTCTGGACCTTGACCTGTGGCCTTGGGGTGTTCAGTGGCCTGAGGATGTTTGGTGTCTAGTTTCAGGGTGAGTGGCCTACAAAATCAGCCTCCAGGAGAGTTTGTGTGTGGTGCCGACTCGCCTAAGACCGTAGTGACCTGCTAGGTGGGCAGCACCTGCAGGCTTGGTTGTGACAGCCAGACCTGGTGCAGCCATAGACTGCCCCTGCCAGGCCGCCACCATGGACACGCGCACGCTACAGGGGTGGTGATGCAGCTGTTCCCAGGGCCGCTCCTGCGCAGGCACCTCCGCTGCATTGAGAGTCATTTCCGTGGGGTGTGGCCGGCTTGGCCCTTGTATGGTCAGTGACCTCTGTGGGGAACTACAACTATATTTGGGGCTTCATGCTGCACTCCAGTGGGGCCTTGGAGGGGCAGGTCCATGCTGCGGGCTACATCAATACAGCCCTGCTGCACGGGGTGTGGACACCCTCCGCTTTGGGAACCGAGTGGGGGACCACATGCTGGGGGGCACGCACACGCCTTCCGCTTCAAGGTGGACCGGGATGTGGCTGGAGCCAGGCGAGGACGGAGGGCTGGGCCAGGTCGGGGCAGGGACTCCATATCCGATGAGAGGCTGCTGGAATCCGACCAGTGGTGCCAGGGGCTCTGCCTGGCCCTGTCTCCCGCCCCGCAGCCTCACTGTTGTGAAAGTGCTTGCAATACGCAATGCTCGTGTCTAATGCCTCAGCCTCAGGCCACCAGGCGCCTCTCTGGGGAGGCCAGATGGGCGAGAGCCGGCCCTTCGCCTCTTGCCCACTAATTCCAAATGCTGGGTGAGCAGAGGCAGACACAGGAGGGTGGACCAGGGCATGGGTGACTGTGGCTGGAGGTGCTGCACCTTGAGTGCCCTCATGAAGAGACCACTCACTCCTCGTCACGGTGACGCGGGATGTGGCTGGCTGGCCGGAGGCTCGCTGTTGAATGTGGGGGGATTTCTCAAGGGAGACAAGCTCAGAGAGGACTTGCTGCTCCTGGATTTGGTTGACACAGGAAAGTCCCATCAGGTTGCGGACTCAGACCCAGGAGCAAGTTAGAAATCCACCAGGGCCTGACCTTACAGCGGGGAACAGGAGGAGGCCGAGGAGGGTTCGAGCAGCCTGCAGCGCCAGTGGCAGGGCTGGCTGTGGGAGGGGAGGGAGGAACCGGGACGCCATTCAAGCGGTCCTGTTCACCGGCCTGCTGTCCCGCGCTCGGACTGTGACGCTTGCTCCCCTGCTGGAGGTCGCTCCTCAGCACCCCTGGCAGTAAAGACTCGGGAACACCCGGTTGAGGATGGGTGTGGGGCCACATGGTTAGGGGCGAGCTCTCCTGCCCCGCACAAGAGTGGCCCCCACCGTGCTTGCTGACAGCCTGCAGGACCGTAGATTCCGAGGCGCTTCAGACAGTGGAGAGACAGACTCTGGAAGGAACCACTGCCTGCTGCCTCGTGGGGGTGGAAGGCCGAGGAGTCCCAGAGCTGGGCGGATGGGGGGGTCCTCCCAGCTGGCCTCTCCATGCATCCCCTTCGACGTCACGGCGCGCTCAGGTCCCAGGCAGTGCGAGGTGCTTTTCCGACTGTTGAGCTCGGTAACAGCTCAGCTTTAATTAGGCCCAGAGCAGAGCCTCAGAGTAACAAGAGCACGAGACCCAGAGGCCGCTGGGTCCTTGCCTGGAGCACTTGATGTGA
Organism: Heterocephalus glaber; assembly: GCF_000247695.1. The sequence goes on along the minus strand of NW_004624795.1, from coordinate 1,368,516 downwards.
CGGTAGCAGTTTTCTGCTCTGTGATGTTCTACATGGCCCTCCAGCTGGATGTGGGGAGGAGTGCTCTCAGTGAGGCTGCGTGACTGGGGAACTGAAGCTGTAACTTTTTTTTTTTTTCTTGGTAGTTTTGAGATAGAGTCTCACTATGTAGTTCAGGCTGGCCTTGAAGTCACAGTGATCCTCCTGCTTCAGCCTCCCAAGTGCTGGGATTACAGGCATGTGCCACCAGCCCAGCTAAAGTTTTAAATAGCCACATGGGACTTGACCTACTGGACAGGGCAAGTTAGAAGCTGGACTAGCACTGGCCCAGCCCGCCCAGGTCCAGCACTGGGCACAGACTCTGACCCTTGGATCAGGTCACTGCTGTGGACACCCTGGGGAAGACGAGGGACCAGACAGCGACTGGACCTGGCACAGACTCCTCTCCTTCCCTTCCCTTCCCCTGCAGGGCTGTACAACTAGGTGGCGGCGGAAGACACGGTGTTCAAGCCCGTGGCTGCCCCCTGGAGCCCGGAGACTGGCTGCAGTGTCTGCAGCTGACCTGGCAGGTGCTGGGCAGGGAGGAGCTGGCAGCATTTCCTTGGGCAGCCCCTCCCCCGCCACCTCTACCTGGCTTACTAACCAGATGAACGCCTGGGGTCACCAGCACGGGCACCCAGTGCAGATCCACAGCGCCCTGGCGTCCACGTGCCCCTGGAAAGCAACATTGAGAGGCCCCTCAGCTGGAGGAGGTGAGGACAGGGCTGGGGGCCAGGAGGGAGTGGCCCCAACTCGGAACCCACGGGTGACCTCCCCCAGGTATGCCCTCAACCCGGTACGTCGGGGGGCAGGGGCCTCACGGAACTGGGTCCAGAGGACTTCTGGGCCTACAGGCACTTGGTGTTCTCCACACCGCCCTCCCACCACAATTCCGGCCAGATAGCAGCTCGATGTGACCCGGAGGAAAGAGCAGGAGCAAGGAGCAGCAGCATCTGTTACCACAATGACCTCTGCTTGCCCGTGGGGGCCTTTGCCGATTTCACCAGCACAAAACCCTCTTAGGAGAGGTTGGTAGCACAGACCGTGCCCGCCATCCTGGCTGCCGGCCTCCAGCCATAGGTTGGAGGGAATGGTTTCCTCTCAGATTTGGGGTCCAGGGCTCATGCCTGGGGTGGCTGAGGAGCCCTGGACACAAAGTCATGTGCTTGCTGTGTGGACCAGGGCTGGGCAGAGGCTGGGCAGTGTAGCCCTGGAGGCTGGTTCTTCCAGTCCTGCCTCCCTCGCCATCCAGCTCCTCCTCCTTCTGCAGGATCTGGTGGCTTGGGTAACAGCCAGCTTCCTTCACATTTCCCACTCTGAGAACATCCCCAACACAGTGACTGTGGGGAAAACAGCTGGCTTCTGCTCCAGCCCTGTAACTTCTTTGATGAGGACCCTCCATCTCTGTCCCTGACAGCATCTACTTTGACAGGGACCAGGATGCCGGGCTCTGCAGTGCCAACCCTGTGGCCTGCACCCCCTGATTTGCAGCCTGCATCCCCCACTTGCCCCCTTTCACTTACCAAGGCCTCTAGGCCTGCAGTGGGTGCGTCAGGACATCGGGCGTGGGGGACACGTGTTCCTTCCCCTCGGTCACCTGTGATTCTGTCACACCTGCTCCCAGAAACAAAACTCCCACAATAAAGGCCCACACATTCCTCTGGTGAATTCCCATTTTCTGCTCAGTTTTTTTACGTGATAGATTTATCAAAATGATTTTGAAATAGTAGTACAGAAACACCACAAATCCTCCCCCTCAGAAGTAGCTGGTGTTCACGTGATACCAGACATTCCCTCGTGCCTGGGCCTTCTGAAGGAAGTGATAATAAAAAGTCTTCCAAGAATTTCCCTTGAGTTGATTCTGTTTGACTTTTTAAGTGTCTACAGCACCCTGGGGAATATGGAGGAAGCAGGCCAAGGAAATCAGCGATGGAGGAGAGAGGCCAGGCCCGGAGACCTGGCCAAGGAATGTTGCTGGCTCTGGAAGCTGCAGGGGCTGGAGGTAAGGCATCCCAGGGACAGCAGAGAGGACATCTGGCCCAGCGGAAGTGGGGGTGGGGATGTAGCAGGCTGGGGGGGCCCGGGGGCTGCAGGGGGACCCTGCTTCTCCCGAGGGTGGGGCCCCCAACCAGCCGCCCCACCCCCACCCCAGGCTCAACCCTGACCCAGAGCAGAGCGATTCGGAGCTGGGAGGACAGAGCCATGTACGGTCTGGAAATCACAGAGGTGGCTGAGACCCGCCCTCCAGCCTGGCCCAAGCCTGCGCCCCACCTCTCCCAGCTTCAGTCTCACCCGCAGCCTGGCTGCAACCGCTGGGAACCTCAGTCTGATGCTCGGCCACTCGGCTAGCCCAAGCCCCTCCAGCGCTGGCTGGGAACTCACAGCCCCAGCCTAGGGGAAGCCTGGCTGCACTCAAGGGAGCATGAACCAGAAGACCACCCTGGTGCTGCTGGCGCTGGCCGTCATCACCATCTTCGCTTTGGTTTGTGTCCTGCTGGCCAGCAGGAGTGGAGATGGGCCCCAACCTGGCCAGCAGCCCCCATGCCCGTCAGCCGCGCCCACTGCCCAGGCCCACATGCACCCTGGCCCCGGCCAGCTCTTTGCAGACCTGAGCCCAGAGGAGCTGGCGGCCGTGCTGAGCTTCCTGACCCTGCGGCTGGGCCCGGGCCTGGTGGACGCCGCCCAGGCCCGGCCCTCGGACACCTGCGTGTATTCAGTGGAGCTGCAGCTGCCCCCCAAGGCCGCGGCCCTGGCCCACATGGACGCAGGGGCCCCTCCACCCGCCCGGGAGGCACTGGCCATCGTGTTCTTTGGGGCCCAGGCCCAGCCCAACGTGAGCGAGCTGGTGGTGGGGCCACTGCCCCAGCCGTCCTACCTGCGGGACGTCACCGTGGAGCGCTACGGCGGCCCCCTGCCCTACCACCGGCGCCCTGTGCTGGCCCGAGAGTACCAGGACATCGACCACCTGCTCTTCGACCGAGAGCTGCCCCAGGCTGCGGGGCTTCTCCACCACTGCTGCTTCTACACACCTGGCCAGCTGGTGGCAATGACCACGGCGCCCCGTGGCCTGCAGTCAGGAGACCGGGCCACCTGGTTCGGCCTCTACTACAACGTCTCAGGTGCTGGCATCTTCCTGCACCCCGTGGGGCTGGAGCTGCTGGTGGACCACGGGGCCCCGGAGCCAGCCCGCTGGGTCGTGCGGCAGGTGTTCTTCCAGGGCCGCTACTATGAGAGCCTGACCTGGCTGGAGCACCTGTTTGAGGCCGGCCTGGTGAAGGTGGTGCCCGTCCCTGACAATGGCACAGGTGGGGCTTGGTCCCTGAAGTCGCCGGTGCCCCCGGGCCCAGCTCCCCCTCTGCAGTTCCCCCCACAAGGCCCCCGCTTCAGTGTCCAGGGCAGTCGCGTGGCCTCCTCCCTGTGGGCCTTCTCCTTTGGCCTAGGAGCCTTCAGTGGCCCGAGGGTCTTTGACATCCGCTTCCGGGGTGAGAGGGTGGCCTACGAGGTCAGCGTCCAGGAGGCCCTGGCCGTCTACGGGGGGAACTCCCCGGCGGCAATGCTGACCCACTACATGGACAGCAGCTTTGGCATTGGCAAGTACTCCACGCCCCTGGCCCGTGGGGTGGACTGCCCCTACCTGGCCACCTACGTGGACCGGCACTTCCTGGTGGGATCTCAGGCCCCCAAGACCATCCGAGACGCCCTGTGTGTGTTTGAACAGAACCAGGGCCTCCCCCTGCGGCGACACCACTCAGATTTCTACTCCCATTACTATGGGGGCGTCGCGGACACGGTGCTGGTGGTCAGGTCTGTGGCCACCCTGCTCAACTATGACTATGTGTGGGACGTGATCTTCCACCCCAACGGGGCCATCGAAGTCAGAGTCCATGCCACGGGCTACATCAGCTCCTCCTTCTTCTTCGGTGCTGCCCAACGGTACGGGAACCGAGTCGGGGAGCATGTGCTGGGCACGGTCCACACGCACAGCATCCACTTCAAGGTCGACCTGGACGTGGCAGGTGAGACTTCCGCCAGGGTGAGAGTTCTGTAAGAGGCGCTGAAGAGCGGTCCCCATTTGCTTTGGGTTCTGTGTAGTTTTTCCAGGACAGAGCCTTGTATCCCAGGCCTCCCTCTTAGTGCAGGAGAGCGAGCTGGCTGCTAGGTTTGTGTGCATCTTGCTCAGCCTCAGAGTGCACAGCTGCTGGCCTCCTCTTTTTTTTTGGTACCGGGGATCAAACTTGGGTCCTTACGCTTGCGCAGCAGGTGGTGAACCCACTGAGCTAAATCCCTGGCCCTGCTGGCCTCCTCTTGACAGCCTCAGGAAATCTTGGGCCTGGGCTGGGCTGGGCAGGGGAGGAGGCAGGGCTGGGTTTTGGGTCCCCGCTGCCTCTCCTGTCCCATGTCCCGCCACTTCCCTGTGTGTCTGAGGGTGAGTGCTCCGGCGCAGGACCTGGATGCCCTCTGCCTGGGCCCAGGCCAGCCTGAGAGGCCCCTGCTGGTGCTGTATCCTGTGATGGAGCCTCCGTCTCCCTGATTTCCTGCCTGTCTTCAGGCGCCATTCACTGGAGCGGGAGGGCAGCGTGGACCCCATGCGGAATTCTGGGAAGCTCCTGGAGTGGCCGGAGAGGAGACGATGCTCCTTGGTGCCTTGGGGTTTCACCTTTGTCTCACTTTCCTTCTCTGCACTGAGTTCAGCACACGTGTTTCTGTCCGGCTTTCGAAGTAGCTCCGGACTCTGGCTGGTCCTGCAGCCGCCCACTGCCCGCGGTGCCCCACCCTCTCTGAGCGAGCTGTGCTGGACGCTCTCAGACGCCGGGTTCACGCTGTGCCCAGAGCCCCGGTGCCAGCCTGCTGTGCGCCCAGCCTGCTGCTCCCCGCACTGGCACCACCTGTCACGCAACCTCCCCTGTCCTCCCACAGCTGAGGCCCTGTCCCCATGTCCCTGGCACTCACTCAGCCCTCAGCCGTGTTGGCTTTGCCCTGGTGACCGCCTTGGGCCAGGCTGAGGAGTCAGCTGCCCCACGCAGGCCAGGCAGTGCTCTGCCTGTCTGCATCCCCGTGGGCGTGGGAGGAAGTGGTGCCCTTTGAGCTCTGTCCCTGGCAGTGCACACAGATCTCTGGCTAGGGGACGTGGAAATCCTGGAGGCCTGCAGAGAGGGGTGCGGGGCCCCTCAGCCCGGCTGCTCTGCGGCCCCCACACTGACGCCAGGCGCTGCCTGTCCACCCCACACCCCCACAGGACCGGAGAACTGGGTCTGGGCCGAGGACCTGGCCTTCTTCCCCGCGGCTGTGCCCTGGCGCCCTGAGCACCAGATCCAGAGGCTGCAGGTGACCCGGAAGCTGCTGGAGACGGAGGAGCAGGCCGCCTTCGCCCTGGGCGGGGCCACCCCTCGCTACCTGTACCTGGCCAGCAACCGCAGCAACAAGTGGGGGCACCCGCGGGGCTACCGCGTGCAGACGCTGGGCCCTGCCGGGGAGCTGCTGCCCCCGAACAGCTCCATGGGGGGCGCCTTCAGCTGGGTGTGGTGAGTGGGGAGATGACAGGTGAACAGAGCTCCCGGGACCTCACTTCCTGGGTGCACAGGTAGATGGTGAAGGGCGGAGGCCACCCGTGGCCAGATGCAGCAGGACGCCAGGGGCAGCGTCGAGACTGAGGGCCTGTGGGTGTTGACTGTGTGATCTTCCAACTCTTCTGTATTTTTAAATTTTGAGACAGGGTCTCACTGTGTAGCCCAGGCTGGCCTGGAGCTCACAGCGATCCTCCTGCCTCAACCTCCTGTGTGCTGGGATGACAGGCGTGTGCCACCACACCTGACCTTTTTTGTATTTTTAAAATGTTCACAATGAAGTTTGGAAGAAAAGAAGCAAAGGGTAAAAGGAACGCGGATGGAGGGTGGATTCCCTTCAGTCCAGGCCTCGAGGTCCCAGGTGTGGCCTGTGCACCAGGATCAAGGCCCAGGCTCCACACCAGGCTCAGATCTGGAAGGAAGTGCGTGTGACAGTCCTGTCTCGATCGGGGTGCGGGCTGTGGCAGCTGAGACACACGGTACTGAGCAAGCACAGGAGCCTGCTGGGGTCAGGAGACAGAGTGGCAAGAACCGCCCAGAGGCTCTGGGTCCCACGCACTGTGTCTGTTTGCTCTTCCTGTTGCCCTCCAGCACCGCTTGGGCCAGGGGGACCAGTGCAATGACTTTGTTGATGTCCTCAACGCCGCCCGAAGGTACTGCGTGGCTGTGACCCAGCGGAAGGAAGGGGAGCCCAGCAGCTCCAGCATCTGCAACTTGAATGACCCCTGGACGCCCACTGTGGATGTCAGTGACTTCTCTGGCAATGAGACCATAGCAGGGCAGGTAGCTGCACCGGGAGGCAGGAGTGGACTGGCAGGGGACCAAGAGGGAGCCACTTGGCTCTCTCCCAGCCACATTCCTCAGGGGTCTTTAGAGCCCAGTAAGAAAAACATTTTATTTGTTGATTTTGGTACCAGGGATCAAACTCCGGACCTTGCATTTCTGAGGCAGGCGGCGGCACCATTGAGCTAAATCCCTGGCCCGGCATTTTATTTTTTGAAGGGGATGGGCAGGATCTTGCTATGTAGCCTAGACTGGCCTTGAACACTCAGTGATTCTCCTGTCTCAGCCTTCTGAGTGCTGGGATTACCTGTATGTGCCATTACGCCCAGTTTAGAAGAACACTTTATGATTTTTCCTTTTCCTGAGAAATTAGGCAAGCATGACAGTGAGTGAAAGCTGTCCCCCCAGGCCACTGCCGGAAGTGAAGCGGGCAGGTGCGTCTCCACAAAGCTGGTCTCAGGGCCTCCTTTCCTGCCCCTGCCAGTATCTGGTGGCCTGGGTGACAGCTGGATTCCTGCACATCCCACACGCAGAGGACGTCCCCAACACGGTGACGGCGGGGAACGGGGTGGGCTTCTTCCTGCGGCCCTACAACTTCTTTGACGAGGACCCCTCCTTCCGCTCTGCTGACTCCGTGTACTTCCAGGGGGGCCAGGACGCTGGCGCCTGCGAGCTCAACCCCCTGGCCTGCCTGCCCCTGGCCGCCGCCTGTGCCCCTGGCCTCCCTGCCTTCTCCCACGGGGGCTTCTCACACAACTAGGGGCAGGTGAGGGACAGCCAGCCTGGCCCCCGCATCCTTCCTCAGCCTGCTGTCCCCTGCACGGCCCTCCGTCCCTCTGTCCTCCGTGCCCACCCCCTCTGGGGGCATCAGAGCCTGGCTGCCTGTCGCGGGAGCCCGGGTACTGCTGGTCCCGCTGTGCCGAGCCCCAGCAGGGAGGAGGGGGCGGCCCAGGCAGAGCCTGAGCGGCGGCCAGCTGTCCCCAGATGAGACCCTTTTTGATGCTTTCTGGCTTTCCCCAAACCTTTCAGCCTGCCTGTGAGGATGCAGTGGGGTCATCCCCTAGAATCCCAGGGTAGGTCCACGTGTCCCGCACACACTCAGAGGAGCCAGAAGGGACCGTGTGCCCTCAGCCTCTCATCCACGTCCCTGCCTTGCTGGCCTCCCTCTGGGTCCTGAGGGGATGTGTCTCCCTGGTGTCCCTAGCCCTCACTTCTCAACTGCAGTCTCTCCTGGTCCTGAGCCTGTGGAAGTCTCAGAGATGCCAGGGTGCCTCGTGGGCAAGGCCTCGTGTGCCTGTCATTTGTGAGGAGCAGTTGTGCCCAGCCTGTCATGCCTGGGCAGCAGGTATCTGTGGACTGCCCCCTGTGTCTGCTTCCTGCCTTCCACTCCCTTGAGGAGGGTGCTTGTAGTGAGAGTAGCAGCTCCAGTAGCTGCACCTCACCTCACCTGCACTGCAGGTGATGCTGGGAGTGCCACGACGAGGAGACCGGGCATTTATCTCTAGGCCTGCAGGTGACCAGAGGGGCACCCAGCAGGAGAGAGCTGGGACAGGAATGAGCCTGGACACCCATGAAGCAGAAGTCCTGGAGACTCCGCCCCCTGAGCCAAACCGACCAATCACCCACAGGCATACAAATAAGCCGGGGCCTGGCATCCTGGTCTGGGCACCTGGCCCTGCTGGTCCCTCGCTGGTCTGCACAACGCAGGGGGACAAAGAGGGGTCAGTGCCGTGCATGCCGACGACGCCATGTAACGCAGCTAACAACTCGTCCTCTGCCTTACCGTCCTCGGGGCCTCATCTTCCAGCATGAAGGCAAAGTGTAGATTGTGAGCCTGTGCCCCGTGTGTTGAGTTTAGGGAGAGGGGAGTCGTGCACACCTGCTGTCCCCACAGTCAGCCTGTGTTGTTCTGATGCGCTCAGGGAGGGGCCACCACCCTGACCTTGTGTCTGTTACTGAGTCTAATAAATAATAAATGGGCCCAAACCAATTAGAACTGGCTCCCCCCCCCGCCCCCGCCATGTTTCATGGGTAGGTGAAAGGGGTGGGTATAAAGCAGGTTAAGGGAGAAGCCCACTTCTCAAATTCTTTTTTTTTTTGGTACTGGGGATTGAACTTAGGACCTTGTGCTTGTGAGGCAGGCGCCAGAACCACTGAGCTAAATCCCTGGCCCACCCACTTCTCAAATTCTTGACACCCAGAGAAGTGGGTTGGCCCCTAGAGCTTCCTTGGCCGACCTTTCTTTCTTTCCTTTTTTTGTTTGTGTTTTGAGATGAGTCTCTTGCTATGGAGCCCCAGGCTGGTCTGGACCTCAGCACAATCCTCCTGGCTCAGCCTCCTGAGTGCTAGGATCACAGGTGTGCACCACTATGCCCAGCTCCTTGGCCCCTCTGTTAACTCTGAGGAAATGCTCAGCCACACTCACCCCTCCAGCTCTGTTGGCAGTGGGGAAGGGGCTGGGCGGCCAGGAGGCCACTTGGCCAGAAGTGCTCGGCTCCTCTTGACCCCTCTTGGAATGCAGAGCTTAGGGCTCCAGCCTTCTCGACTCCTTTTCTTTTTTTCCCAGTACTGGGGATCAAACTCAGGACCTTGCCCAGGTCAGGCAGGCGCGGTGCCACCGAGCTACCTCCCCGGCTCTTCTTTACTCCCTCTTAGGGCTGGTGCCCGTCCGTGGTGGCTGCCAGCCGGAGAAGGGCAGGCAAGGTGGTGCTGCCATTTGTTCTCTTGCCATGGCTCCTTGGACGCCATCTCTGGAGCTGAGGCCCAGCCTGTGTGTGCTGCGTGTGTGTGTGACTCTGTGAGAATGTGTGATGGGTTTCTGAACCCCTCGACCAGGGACGAGGGCCCTGCCCCAGGGCCCACTGAGGGGAGGACAGATATCAAGGGGTTGGGACATCTGCCCTGCACGGGTCAGGAGGCGGTCAGAGACTCAGATTCCTCATCTCCATGGAGCTCGTCTGGAGCCTTGGCCACAGACTGTCAAGTGTCTTGGCGTGAACAGTGCCCGGGGCGCCACTGCGACAGAAGGAATGGGTGCCCCCGAGATCGGTGCCCTGATCCTTCGGGTGGGGGCCTGTCCTCAGAAGGAGGAGCTGGACGGGGGAGCCCGCGGCTCAGGTGACGGGGGCTTCCCTGGGCTGTGGACACGGGCACCCGTGAGGGCTCCAAGGGCTAGGACAGTCCCTTCACGCATGCTGAGAGTCTGGGGGGGCCCTAAATGCCGGGCTGCGCTGGTGCCCAGAGACAACTTCTGCCCTCAGACCAGAGAGGCGGTACAGGCTGGGGGTGTGGTGACAGTGAAGGACAAAGGACCTGAGGGCTCTGACTTCCTGGGGGCAGTGGCTCCCTGGGCCTCTTCGATGGGGCCAGGCTCCACAATGCACAGCCTCCTTCCCCGGAGGTGAGGCCCAGCCTTCAGCTCCTTCTGGAAGGACCTGGAATCCACCAGGGCCTGTATCGTCAGTCTTCACCATAGTGGCTCTGCTAGTGACGCTCACCCAGCCCAGCCTCCCCTGTCCCCTGCTGGCACCTCTGGGCCCCGGCCACCCTCTGTCTTGCCGCCCACCCCTTCCTCAAGGAGTCTGCACCTCCTGGTCCACACTGGGCCTCTCCGCTCATGAATCCCCGGCCGGCTACGCTGTCAGCCACAGGAAGTCTTGGACACGTCCTCTTGCCACGTGCCCAGCAGCCCAGGAGCCCAGTCACCTCTGCCTTGAGGTGACCTTGGGGTCACCATCCCCAGCCTGGCCCAGGCCTCAGTCTGGTCTCTGCCTCTCATGGCTCCCACCCAAGCTCCAGGGGACTTGGCACCCACAGCCGCCTCTCTGGCGTGAGGGGCCCAGCTGCGGGGCCCCAGACCGGAGAGCACCACTGAGGCTGGTGAGGCGCCCTGGGATAAACTCATCTTCTGCAGCCCACAGAGCCGTGGCCACGGTATTTGCAGAGAAATATGCCGGGGCGTGGCGGGGCGTAGCGTGTCAGGTCCTGTCACACACAGGTCTCAGGGATACAGGGCGTGTGATCTATGGATGATCCAGGGCCTCCAAATAACCCAAATAATGTGAGGGAAACACTGTAACTCCCACCCTGCTGGATGTCCAGACACGCCGAGTTCTGGTTTTCTAAGATCGAAGAATAGATTCTAGGAGCAACAGAGGTTAAGAGAAGGAAGAATTTATTGGGAGAAAGAGCTTCTGTCTGAAGGACAGAAAGGGGGGCCGGGGATGTAGCTCAGTGGTTTCGCCACCTGCTGTGCAAGTGCAAGGGCCTGAGTTCGATCCCCGGTACCAAAAATAATAATAATAAAATAAAAGACAGAAAGGGGCCAGGAAAGTGAGCTGCCCACCCACCCTGCTTCTCAGAGGTGTTTTATTGAGCAAAACCAGGATGTGAGGTGGGTACAAGGGGGCACAAAACTACCGTCAACTAATGAGGTCACAAGTACAGTTGCTTAGTTAATACTGATCCAGTGGGAAATCACCCGGTGGAACGAAAATATGCTCAGCCAATCAGATTACAACAAGTAGAGTCGCATAGGTAATACTGGTTACATGGGCATCAGATGTGGAAGCACGTCATGCAGCAAGCTACGTGGACCAACTGAAAAAGGATTTCTGGGAGGAATGGGCTAGGGAGGTTCCGGTCCCCACCCAAGGCAATTGAGTCCTATTCAGGACGGCAGTCACTGCTGTTCATCCCGAGGGGGATGTGGGTAGAGTCATTTCTGTTTTTCTTGAAGCCTGGCCTTTAGTAATGAGCCTCAGGCTACAACTGTCTTTTGTTCTGGCTGCGCCCACCTAACTGCCCCATTGCAGTTCTAACCGGCTTAGCTGTCTACAATACTAGGGGCTCTTAGACCTGGAGAATTAAGATGCGGGCTTGCTGACTCCCGTTGTAGCAAAGGGTTTTGCAGCACTCATCAGTAATTTATTTATTAGGCAGAAATATAAAGTACACACTCAAAGAAATAGAGTGTGGGCCAGAGAGAGAGAGAGAGGCGCATTGTGATCGGAGCTGGGTATATGTATGGGCCCAGGGTGTTGTCAGCGTGGGTGATCTGGGCTGTGTGTCCCTCCCGTCTCCCAGCTCGCCCATGGGGGCTCCGTCAGAACGCAAGCCAGGTCCCCGTGTTTGCAGGGAGATCTTGCTGCTCACTGCTGGCAAGTACTGCTGCCCCCTTCAGGATGGGGCAAACAATTTACAGGTGAGAAGAGGCGGCCCATTCGCAGGTGAAAAAGCCCATGTGTGAGTGAAAGGGAATTACCCAGGTTTATTGTGTCTGAGTAAAAGAGAACAGAATTTCATCAGGGCCTGAGTACCTTTCGGGTCCTGAACCTGTAATTGTTGTTTTTTTTCAAGTACAATTTTAAAATTCTAATTTTTCTGGCGTCCTTTTTACCTGTCCTTATTTCTTGTGTCCTGCCCCAGTCGTGTTCTGAGTAACTCTCCAGCAAGTCACCTTTCCCATAAGCCTTTAGGGCCCCTGCCTCGATGGACACGGGGAGAGTGGGCAGGGCCTCCTTCGGGGATCCTTTCCCAACTCCCATCTGAGACCCCGGGGATCCCCCACCCCAGAGTAAATGTCCTTGAACTGTCCTTGGTAAGAGGTCAGGACAAAGACGCGCGAGCCATCTCAGTGCTGCCTGTTAACTGAGAACTGGACGGGTTTTCCCCATCTGTCGCTAGCAGCTACCGCGGGTAAAGAGGACTCAGACTCGGATGGCAGCTCACACACTTATATTATTATAATTCACTTCTATGCAATTATCACACGATATTAATAAGACAATATTAAGTCTGCCAATTACCACGTCCCTGTACCTGTACTGCGCAAGTCCTTATGGGAGCGCGACGTTTCCTCCCGTCGGGTCAGAGGGTCCGATCCATAGACGAAGGGCGTCGAGTCAGCACTTAGGCTGTCCGTCTCTCCGCTGGCCTCGTCCTCTGGTCTCGTCTGGTCGGCGGCGATGCTCCTTCCAGCGGGATCAGGTGCAGGTGTCCCGGTCGGTAGTCAGATCAACAGACTGACTAGTAGACTGATCGGTGGGACGGATCGTCGACTTGCTTCAGGTCTTCAGCGCCTTTTATACTATTCTAACTGGGCGTTTGTGGTATTGGTTCAGACTTATCACACTGTCCATTTTGGGCCACGCCCTGTCCAGTTCGGGGTTCATCCTTATCAATTCCACACCGCTTAAGGTTCTACTTCTATATCTTAGGGTTACATATCACTCACAGCACTCTTAAAGTCACAGCACACTTTAGGGTTACAGCACGCTTAGGGTTATACACTTCCATCTTACTTCAAATTGTTCTCCACACCATCATGAGCTATAACGCACTGAAAGCCGCTGTCTAGGTCACTGTCTCCTCGAAGGGACACAGTACCCAACACCTGCAACTTCAGGGAGGAGGGGTATATTTTGGCTCACATTTTGATATAGGAGGAATAGACATAACTCCAAAACCAGCTAGATATCCGAAGTGCAAGTTCTAAAAAGTATTGTCTAAAATCGAAGAATGAATCTAGGAACAAGGGAGGTTAAGAGGAGGACAACATTTATTGAGAGAAAGCTTCTGCCTAAGACAGACAGAAAAGGAACCAGAAAATAGGATGCCCGCTGAGCCTGCTTCTCAAAGGTGCTTTATGGGACAAAGCCACAAGGTGAGGCGGGTTCAAGGTGGGACAAAACTATAGTCAACTGGTAAGACTGCAAGTACAGTCACTTAGGTAATATTGATCCAGTGAGCAATCACAAGGTGGGCAAAACTATGCTCAACCGATAAGATCACGACAAGTATAGTGGCTCAGGTGATATTGATTAAATGGGGATCCAATGGGGAAGCAGGTCATGTAGCAAGCGTACAAGGAAAGAGCAAGGATTTTTAGTAAGGGGTGGGTCAGGGATCTTTCTGGGAAGATTTTGGTCCGCCTCAGGTGACTGATACCTGTTTAGAATATCAGTCACTGCTACTTATCCTATGCGGGTGTGTAGTTTCTCTCCTTTTATGATGCTGGCCTTCAGTGAATGTGTCTTCACTGTCCTCCATGTTGGCATCTTGTCTACTGCCTACAAGATATCTAACTTACCTATCTACCATAGTTTCAGTCTACAGTCAGCTGCTTCAAGGCAAGACCATAGCAGAGAGGCCTGGCAGAGGGGATGCTGCTCATGGCATGGTGGACAGGAGGCAGAGAGAGAAGGGAGGATCCAAGAGGGAGACAGACCCTCTGGGACACAGCCCTGGGTGTTTTAGACAGCTGAGTTAGATAGAAACATGGCATGCAGAAGAACACATTACCACTGTGGCTGGAGGTGCACTCGCTGAAGGCCAGACTTCAAGATAAGGATGGACTGGCTGGGCCTGTTATAAAGAATCCACTTGACAAAAAAAATAGGCTCTCAGGGCAGGGAATTTAGCTCAGTGGTTCTGTCACCTGCCTCATAAGTGGAAGGTCCCAAGTTGGATCCCCGGTACCAGAAAAAAACCCAAACAATCCAGGCTCTTTGTTGTGAGAAAAAGAAAAGTTTATTTCAGTGAACTGGAACCAGAATGAGGGACTAAAAGGAGATTCTAGCAGCTAGCAGGGAAAGATTTTATCCGTGAGTAGATGGGCTAACATTGGAAGAGAGAGATAGCAGCCAGCAGGGAGGGAAGACTATACTTATATAGATTTTGGGGAAGGGGCTATAATCATAAGGAATTTTTATGATTTGGATGTCCAAGGATGGTCTTTTCAGGTGGGTATACAGTTACTGGACTCCACATTTTGAGTCCATTTGCCCTATTTATTAGGAAGCCGCTGTTGTTTGCTGAAAGCAGCCTGTTTGCTTTTTCCTGTTGGCTTAGGGCAGGCCTGACAGGGCCTACATGCCTCCCTGAGGAATAAGCAACATACTAGCATTAGTATTACCTGTTCCAATAAATCTAGATAGGCGTCAGTCACCTGGATAGGTGACCACTTCTTTTCCAGAAGAGGTTCTTGTTCTTTCCATGTATACCTGCTGCGTGGCTTGCTTCCCTATTGGATTAATATTACCTAAGCAGCTATACTTCTTTTTTTTTTTTTTTCCCAGTACTGGGAATCGAACTCAGGTCCT
>NW_004624795.1:1320146-1347003 GCF_000247695.1 Heterocephalus glaber | reverse complement strand
CACCCCCACAGGACCGGAGAACTGGGTCTGGGCCGAGGACCTGGCCTTCTTCCCCGCGGCTGTGCCCTGGCGCCCTGAGCACCAGATCCAGAGGCTGCAGGTGACCCGGAAGCTGCTGGAGACGGAGGAGCAGGCCGCCTTCGCCCTGGGCGGGGCCACCCCTCGCTACCTGTACCTGGCCAGCAACCGCAGCAACAAGTGGGGGCACCCGCGGGGCTACCGCGTGCAGACGCTGGGCCCTGCCGGGGAGCTGCTGCCCCCGAACAGCTCCATGGGGGGCGCCTTCAGCTGGGTGTGGTGAGTGGGGAGATGACAGGTGAACAGAGCTCCCGGGACCTCACTTCCTGGGTGCACAGGTAGATGGTGAAGGGCGGAGGCCACCCGTGGCCAGATGCAGCAGGACGCCAGGGGCAGCGTCGAGACTGAGGGCCTGTGGGTGTTGACTGTGTGATCTTCCAACTCTTCTGTATTTTTAAATTTTGAGACAGGGTCTCACTGTGTAGCCCAGGCTGGCCTGGAGCTCACAGCGATCCTCCTGCCTCAACCTCCTGTGTGCTGGGATGACAGGCGTGTGCCACCACACCTGACCTTTTTTGTATTTTTAAAATGTTCACAATGAAGTTTGGAAGAAAAGAAGCAAAGGGTAAAAGGAACGCGGATGGAGGGTGGATTCCCTTCAGTCCAGGCCTCGAGGTCCCAGGTGTGGCCTGTGCACCAGGATCAAGGCCCAGGCTCCACACCAGGCTCAGATCTGGAAGGAAGTGCGTGTGACAGTCCTGTCTCGATCGGGGTGCGGGCTGTGGCAGCTGAGACACACGGTACTGAGCAAGCACAGGAGCCTGCTGGGGTCAGGAGACAGAGTGGCAAGAACCGCCCAGAGGCTCTGGGTCCCACGCACTGTGTCTGTTTGCTCTTCCTGTTGCCCTCCAGCACCGCTTGGGCCAGGGGGACCAGTGCAATGACTTTGTTGATGTCCTCAACGCCGCCCGAAGGTACTGCGTGGCTGTGACCCAGCGGAAGGAAGGGGAGCCCAGCAGCTCCAGCATCTGCAACTTGAATGACCCCTGGACGCCCACTGTGGATGTCAGTGACTTCTCTGGCAATGAGACCATAGCAGGGCAGGTAGCTGCACCGGGAGGCAGGAGTGGACTGGCAGGGGACCAAGAGGGAGCCACTTGGCTCTCTCCCAGCCACATTCCTCAGGGGTCTTTAGAGCCCAGTAAGAAAAACATTTTATTTGTTGATTTTGGTACCAGGGATCAAACTCCGGACCTTGCATTTCTGAGGCAGGCGGCGGCACCATTGAGCTAAATCCCTGGCCCGGCATTTTATTTTTTGAAGGGGATGGGCAGGATCTTGCTATGTAGCCTAGACTGGCCTTGAACACTCAGTGATTCTCCTGTCTCAGCCTTCTGAGTGCTGGGATTACCTGTATGTGCCATTACACCCAGTTTAGAAGAACACTTTATGATTTTTCCTTTTCCTGAGAAATTAGGCAAGCATGACAGTGAGTGAAAGCTGTCCCCCCAGGCCACTGCCGGAAGTGAAGCGGGCAGGTGCGTCTCCACAAAGCTGGTCTCAGGGCCTCCTTTCCTGCCCCTGCCAGTATCTGGTGGCCTGGGTGACAGCTGGATTCCTGCACATCCCACACGCAGAGGACGTCCCCAACACGGTGACGGCGGGGAACGGGGTGGGCTTCTTCCTGCGGCCCTACAACTTCTTTGACGAGGACCCCTCCTTCCGCTCTGCTGACTCCGTGTACTTCCAGGGGGGCCAGGACGCTGGCGCCTGCAAGCTCAACCCCCTGGCCTGCCTGACCCCAGCCACCGCCTGTGCCCCTGGCCTCCCTGCCTTCTCCCACGGGGACTTCTCACACAACTAGGGGCAGGTGAGGAACAGCCAGCCTGGCCCCCGTGTCCTTCCTCAGCCTGCTGTCCCCTGCACGGCCCTCCGTCCCTCTGTCCTCTGTGCCCACCCCCTCTGGGGGCATCAGAGCCTGGCTGCCCGTTGTGGGAGCCCGGGTACTGCTGGTCCCACTGTGCCGAACCCCAGCAGGGAGGAGGGGGTGGCCCGGGCAGAGCCCGAGTGGCGGCCGCTGTCCCCAGATGAGACCCGAGTTCTCTAAGTTTCCCCCTGTTTTCATGCATGAGACTTCATCACTATTTAAAGCACATCGTTTATGGTTTTCCATCCAGGCTCAAAATGGTACAAGCAGGGCCACTTATTCCAGAACATTTGCATGGCCCCAGAGGGAAACCCCACTCTGGTTAGCCGTCACCCCATTTCCCCAAGTCTTTCCTGGGCTCTAGATACCCTCCAATCTCCTTCCTCTGGCAGCGGATCTGGACATTTTGTATAAACAGATACCTACAATCGATACACTCTGGCCACCCAGGGTCTACGTCCCCTGACTAAGGAAGAAGGAAGAAAGGAGGAGGGGAGCTCCGTGCAGCATTGAGGCTGCGCTTCACGGTGGTAACTGGCAAAAAAGTTAGGCGAGGTCAGATGACTGAGGAGGATGAGGGTGAGTGAAGGCCCAGCAGAGCGCTGACGCTCCACGGGGCTGGGGACACAGGTGGGGTTCCCTGGCCTGGCAGAACTGGGCTGTGCTCCTCTCTGCTGTGGAAATGACCCCACCCCAGCCGGCCTCGCCCCTCTCCAGCCGGGTCAGGCCAGGAAGCGGCTGGCTGTTGACTTCCTAGCAGAGCCCTGCTGGCTTTTCACATCTGAAAATAGTAACACACATGTGCACATGAGCGCGCGCGCGCACACACGCATACACACACACACACACACTCCCTTCTGTTTTCCCCATGGCTCTGGGCTCCTCTGGCCCTCGGCTGAGGACTCTCAAGGACTGAGGCGTGGGCTGAGCCCAAACCCTGTCTCCTCCTACTTCTCTCCCTGATCCCCGACCCTCCCCTCTGGGGAAGGAGCAGGACAATGACTTGCTGGTCTCCGCAGTGTGGTGCTGGCTTGGGACAATGACCCAGTTATCACAGAAGCAGGGGCTGAAGGGGCCCCGAGGACAGGGCCAGGGAGCTGGGGGCAGAAGCACAGGGTGGTGGGGCTCCGCTCGGGGAGTGACTTCCGCCAGCTCCGTGGGCCTCTGGTCCCAGCTGTCAGCCTGCCATTGAGCCATCCCGGGGTAGGAAGAAGCTGCCTCCATTGAGGACTCTTTTGAACTCTTTGCATTTTACTTTTTAAACCATGTAAATGTATTTCTTTGGGGAAATTTCTTTTTTCCTTAAGAGACAGGAGCTCACTACGTTGCCCAAACTGACCTTGAACTCCTGGGCTCAAGGGATCCTCCTGACTCAGCCTCCCAAGTAGCTAGGATAACAGGCATATCCCACTGCACCCTGATGAAAATATTTTAATTTAAAAATAGGACCTCATTTATTTTTTCCTTCTGTAAATAATGAATCATTTACTTGAGTTAGATCATCAGAGCTCAGTGCAGCCCCTGTGAGTTCTTTAAGGACCAGCCCGGGCTCAGTGGGTGGGAAGGCTAAGGGGAGGTGAGGGTCCTGGTTGGCTTTGACAGTTGGCAAAGCTAAAACCCACCCGGAACGCTCTGTGACTTGGCTCGGGGCGTGAGCCCTTTCATCCTCCTGCTGACTGTAGGTTTTAAATCCTGCTGATCTAGTAGGAAAGATCAGGGTCTCCAGGGAGAAGCAAGGGGCACCCCGGGGCCACAGAGGGCTTGATTGGCCTAAAGACCCCGTCAGAAGATGATCCAGATGGATGCAGAAGTCAGCACAGTTTCAGGATACAGAAATCTGCAGATGCAAATCAGTAGGACCCGTAATCCCACCATCTGGGAGACTGGGCCAGGAGGGTCACAAGTTGGAGCCCAGCCCAGGCAAATCAGCAGCTCTCCAACAAGAAAAGGGCAGTGCTGCTAAAGATGCAGCTCAGTGCAAAGACCCTGGGCCCAATCCCCAATACCAAAGAAAAGAAAAGAAAAATCCTAGCACCTTGTTTATGCACTAATAACAAGGCTGCCTGGAAAGAAGTCATGAAAGGGATTCTGACTCCCATTTTTGTTGTTTTGTTTTGTTGAGACAGGCTCTCACTTGGTATCCCAGGCTGACCTTGAACTCTATGTAGCCCAGCCTGGCCTCCAATTCCCAGAGATCCTCCTGCCTCAGCTTCCCAGTGCTGGTACCTCGCCTGGCCGACTCCATTTTCCTAAGCTACCTTCCTCGCCCCACCTCCACAGTGCGCTGTATGCCGAGCTTAGCCCCCGGCAGGAAGGGGCTGCCTTCAACAGCACGTGAGGCCTGACAGCTAGAGAGCCCTGGCACCGGAAGGGGAAAGAGTCCACCACTGCCAGGAGGGAACCGGTGCTGGTGGAAGCGGGGCTTCCTGGCTGAACAATGCTTCCCGGGGAGCGGAGGAGAGGGAGGCGGCACAGGGAGGCACCGGTTTCCATGGAGGCCTGCAGCTCCATTTGCTCCTGGCAGAGCCAGGGACGCTTTGCTGAGGGCGTGCGCCGAGCCCTGGGGCCTTTCCTGTGGACACGGTGTCCCCCTGCCTGACAGCCAGGCCCCTGCCACCTGGTCCACAGATGCACAGGTCAAGGTCCTCACGCTGAACTTTCTCGCCGCACCAGAGATAGTGATAGCTCAGCCAAGCATGCGCTGCTGACAATGATTAACCCACCTGGGTTTCTGGCAGAGGCACCGGGTCACTCACTGCGCGGCGACAGCACCAGAGCCCGCCAGGTTCTGCTGTCACCTTCTGCTCCCACTGCACCCAAAGGACACAAAGAAAATTAAAAGATTTTTTTTTTGGTATCGGGGATCGAACTCAGGTCCTTGTGCTTGCACAGCAGGCGGCAAAACCATTGAGCTAAATCCCCAGCCCTGTTTTGTTTATTTTTAAATTTAGTTTCGTTGAGTCCACGTTTGCAGCACAAGGTGCCCACATTCCTCTGGGGACATCACACCTTTCTAGTGGCAGTGACAGAGGAAAGTAGATGACTCTCTCAACAGAACCTGGAGCCCCTGTCAGAAGAGAAGACTGAGCTGCAGACAAAGTCAGGCTTTCTTTGGGGCAATAAGTGCAATTTTTGGCTGGGTGTAGTGGCATACACCTGTAATACCACAGTTGGGAGGCTGAGGCAGGATTGCCGTGAGTTCGAGGCCAGGCTGGGCTCAGGGAGAGACAAAACAAACAAACAATGTTTTAAATGCAGTTTTTGGGTGCTAGGATGGCACATGATGGATTTCTGTTTTTGGAGAAAACGTCTCGGCAGAGCCAGTGAGTGTCCCAACCGCGAGCAGGCCCCAAGTTTCCAGCGCTCCCCGGGCTCTGGGCCATTTCCTGGGGGCGCCAATAGGACTCTTGGCTCAACAGGGAGGAGCTGGGAGGCCTTGCAGGACCAGGACCGACATCAGCAGGGAAACGCCTGGCCTCCCCGGGCTGCCAGGCTGCCAGGGTCCCGAGGACAATGGGATTTAGCCCGGCGAAGTTAGATGGGCGAGAAGGTGACAAGAGCTAGAGGGAGAGGGTGGGGCCCCTTTCCGGAAATAGTTGTTTTGTGTTCAGAGCTGGGGACGGAACCCAGGGCTTTGCACATGGCAGGGGAACCCTTTAGCGCAGATTCACACCCAGCCCTTCCAGGGCTGCAGAAAAAGAGTCGGCTCTCAGCAAAGCAGAACCGCAGGGACTCAAATGCTTCACCTAGAGCTGGGTGTGGTGGCTCACACCTGTAATCCCAGCTCTAGGGAGGCTGAGGCAGGAGGCTACCTGCATATCAAAAAAACCCACAACAACAAACCAAACCAACAAACAAAAGCTTGAGTGCCTTCGCCTGCAGTCTTCCTTCACCGCCCGTGTCCCGAGGCCTTTGAGAAGCCATGAGCAGGGCTAGAGGGTCAGAGGATGGGCCCCAGCGCATATGGCGCTGAGCAGTCAGAGGTTCTGAGTGACAGGGTTACCAACATGGCAGAGAGCTTCCTGCCTCCCGCTTCTTCCTCCCGGAAAGGATCATTGGCTCCTGAAGACGTTAGCAGCACAGGGATCCACAGGGCTCTCAGGTTTCTCCCGGGCTCCCCATTTCCTCCCCCTACACCGAGCACGGGACTGACCCCGCCCTGTGCAGAGGTCCTGGCTGTGGGTGACCAGCCGGGACCTGACAGTGTGACCTGGGATGTTTTGTGGGAGCACCGCCCCACTCACCCGGGCTCACCTAGGACGGGGAAAGCTCTGGGCCTGGGCATCGCCGCCGTGGTTGCTCAATGCCTCCTGGCAGGCTTAGCTGTCTCTTCAGGCCACTGCCTGGGGCCTCTCATGCCCACGGTGTACAGCACACAGGCCCACGTCCCCCCAGCACCTGCTAATTTCACAGCCCCATGGCACCAGCTCCTCTGCCCGCCAGCTGGCCCGGCAGGACACGATGCTCAGGGACGACTGCTGTCCCCGTGAGCCAGTTTGAGGGGAGCCGGAGGGGATGGGCGTCCACGTCACATGTCCTGGAGGGGGTTCTGGTCATTTCCAGGAGGGAAGACGCCCACCTTTGCTACATGAGCTCCAACTTTCTCTTCACTGTCCCCAGTCTACCCCTCACTGGTCACTACAGACTCGCTGATGGGAAACTTAGGCTGCATCCTTGAAAATGTGTGACTTCGTCACCAACTCACTCCCCTGCTCCCTTCTGAGTCCGCAGGGTGGTTTTGGTCCCCCACAGCCTACTTCTACAAATGTACTCAGAAGGGCACGCACCATGCTGAAGTCCTTTCTGAAAAACACCCAGAACTTCCTAACTTTTTCTCCAGAGTCTCCAGTTACCAATTTGCTGGTGTCCTTTTGCACGGACATACATTTATTCTGCTTAAAAGTTACGCGCTGAAACCCTAACAGTAAAGTCACTAAGTGAATTAATAAATCATCCCATTCACCAACGTTGGCTTTCTGGCCTGATGAGATACAGAGCAGACACCAGGAAGAGGGTTGACCCCCCAAAGCAGGCAGAGGTCACCCCAGGCCCTAGCGCAGCGAGGCAGGACCAGAAAGGGACAGGACCCAGAGCAACCACACTGGGTATCCTAAAGATGAAGAAAACCGGAGCGCCGGCATCATTGAGGCCCCCAGCAAGGGCAGCTGCAGACTTCGAAAACAGGTCAGCTCGGCCTCGGTGGAATTCGACTCTGCCCTGAGTCCTGGGTGCCTCGGGAGCCAAGAGGGCAGCCCCTTGCACGGTAAGCAGTGTGCCCAGGTTAATGATTGGCCCTGCCAGGGGCCGATCAGGCTGTTTTTGTGTGTGCCTGTTTTGCTATTTTACGTAAATCACCCTGAACATGTTTGCATCAGCCTCCCAATGATGTACCTTTGATCAATAGAATTTAGACAAAAGTGGTTTTGAGTCCAAAGATCAGGGCTGGGTTGGCCTGCGGACTGGCTCCAGGGCATATAAAACAGGGGAAAGGCGCAGGGTGATAGCAGAGCCATTGATACCCAGCCTGAGTCCCCACGGCCTCCCCAGGTCCCCGGCACGAGGATGGAGCACGGCATGAACGTGCTGCATGACTTTGGGATCCAGTCCACGCGCTACCTGCAGGTGAACTACCAGGGCTCCCAGGACTGGTTCATCCTGGTCTCCGTGCTGGCCGACCTCAGGAACACCTTCTATGTGCTCTTCCCCATCTGGTTCCACCTCCGGGAGGCCGTGGGCATCCGGCTGCTCTGGGTCGCTGTGGTCGGAGACTGGCTTAACCTGGTCTTCAAGTGGTGAGCAGCACTCAGCGGGAGACGGGTGGGGGCGCTGGCAGTGAGGGAAGGGCTGTGTGCAGCCAGCCAGGGTCCCCAAGCTGCGCAGGGGGCCCCTGCCCCTCCGCCTGGACTTGGATTCTCTCCATGGAGGGGACAGACATGGAGACAGCCCTGTCCGTGCATGGGAGCCCTAGGATGGCCAATGTCCTAGGAACCACGGCGGGACAGGTGACGTCAGGGAGAATCCTGGGCCATCTCAGGCTTTAAGCAAAGAATCAGTTCGGTGACTTTGAAGGAGAATTGAGGGTTGGGGTGCAGCTTGCCCAGTGTGCACGAGGCCCCAGGTTCCATGCCCAGAACCACAGAGGCAAAAGGGAATTGAGGCCATGAAGACAGACGATGTGTGGGAAACGGAGAGAGAGGGCTGGAAACCCTGTCAAACGGGTGAGGAAGGGGAGAGAGCCTGGCTCTGGCCCGTGGCTGCCTTGCTGACTGCAGCCTCTGCCAGACCTAGCAGCTCTCCAGCCTTCTGGTTTTTGGTCTGTGAGCTCAGTTTCCGCTAGAACCGGAAGGATCTCCATTAACACGTGTCAGACACACGTCACGTGCCAGGCCATCTGCGGTTTCTACGGCGTCACAGGAGGGATGGAGGCGCCAGGTTAACTGGGTCAGCCAATGTCCCTCCAGCCCCCAGCACTCGGTCCACACCCTGCCTGATCTCATGAGTTCCAGCCAGAGAGGAACTGCTGTGTTGAATGACAGGTTTATTTTTTTCTTGCATATTTATGTTTGTAGAGCTGCCGATCGAACCCAGGCCTGGCACATGTTGAGCAAGTGCTCTACCCCTGAGCTATAGTGGTGCCCTAGGCGAACCTTAGGATCTCTTTCAAGACTGGGTGTAGTGGCACAGGCCTCTAATCTGTCCCTCTCAGGAGGCTGAGGCAGGAGGATCAAGTTCAGGCCAGCCTGGGCAATTTAGACTTTGTCTCAAAAACAAAAAACAAAAAACTCCCAGCTCAATATTCTTTGGCCATACACAATAAAAGTTCTTTAGAGTAAGGAAAAGAAGTGTTATTGGGTAAAGCATATTGATGAGATTCCTGAAACCTCTGTTGGAAAGTTGTCAAATTTTGTCTTCCCCTTTTCAGTGATATGAACCTAAAAGATAGCAAGGTATCTGCTGCCTGCCTCCCTAGAAAGCTCAAGGTCCCGAGTTCGATCCCCAGTACCAAAAAAAAAAAGTAATTAGCTGCCACTAAGATGGAATATTTTATCTTGGTTTTAATTTTATTTATTTTTATTAAGAAATGTGGTCTCGGGCCAGAGGCAAGGACCAGAGTTCGATCCCCGGTACCAAAAAAAAAAAAAGAAATGTGGTCTCGCCGGAGATTTAGCTCAGTGGTGCCACCATCTGGTTCTCAAGTGCAAGGTCCCGAGTTCGATCCCTGGTACCAAAAAAAAAAAAAATACACATGAAAGAAATGGGGTCTCAAGTCAGGCACAGCGGCACATGGCTGTACCCTTAGCTACTCAGGAGACTGAGGAAGGAGGATCACAAGTTCAAGGCCAGCTCGGCAACTTAATGAGGTCAGGTCTCAAAATAAGAAATAAAATAAATTGAGGATCTAGCTCAGTGGTAGAGCACTTGCCTAACATGTGTGAGTCCCTGTGTTCAAGTCCCAGACACCCCCCCCCGAAAAGAAGGGGGGGAAAGAGAAAAAGAGATGGGGGTCTTGCTATGTTGCCCAGGCTGGTCCTGAACTCCTGAGCTCAAGCAATCCTCCTGCCTCAGCCTCCCGAGTAGCTGGGACTACAGGCATGCACCACTATCCCTGACTTTTGATTTATTTATGTTTTAATATAGAAAACATTCAAATTTTAAAAGTTATCTAAAGGCTGTGTCATAAAATCTCTGCAGGCCCCTCCTCAGCTACCCAGTCCCCTTCCTGGAGAGGACACAGGGGCTCAAGCCCCTTTCTCCTCTAGAAAGTGAGGGCTGAGGCAAAGGTGTGCCCGGGTGGCTCCAGACACATGGTTGGGCTTCTCTCAGGATTCTCTTCGGACAGCGCCCGTACTGGTGGGTCCGGGACACTGACTACTACGGCAACGCCTCGGTGCCTCTGATCAAGCAGTTCCCTGTCACCTGCGAGACGGGACCAGGTGAGTCCCAGCCCCGTGGGGACAGCAGCGAGGGGGCCTGAGGGGGAGTGTGCTATGCATAATAAATAGGAAAAGCACGCAGGAGATGAGAAGATGCTGATGTGTATGCTAACCCGAGAAAGGGAAGTGAGATGGAGACATCCAGTTGTGGCTCCACCTCCTCCGGCCCCTCGAGGAGTCCTGAAGCTAAGGGGGCCTTTATCATTTCCTGGTGGGCCCGGGCACCAGCCCTTTGGTGCAGGCCACCCCTGGAAGAAGAGGAGACTTTGATCGAGGGGGCTGTTAGCCCTGGCAATGCCTAGAAAGGGTGGGGAACTGAGGGCCATTTGCACCTGCAGCCTCAGCCCAGGGAGTTCTGGGGGAACCTCAGGACTCAGCATCACTCTGGTAGAAGAATGGGGCATTGAACTGCAGTGTTAAATGGGGTGGCCCCAGGGGACCCTTTGATAAGGAGAGGTCTGAGCCAAGACTCAGAGGCAGGGTTTCAGGGCAAGAGCAGTCTGGCCAGAGAGCACAGCGATGCAAAGACCTGGGGTGGGGGAGCACCGGGCATGTTTAAAGGACAGCAAGGCAGCAGTGTGATCAGAACAGCGAGCAAAGAGGGCTGGGGATTTAGCTCAGTGGTTCTGCCATCTGCCTTGCAAGCGCAAGGACCCGAGTTCAATCCCCGGTACCAAAAAACAAAAATAAAAACAAAACAAAAGAACAAGAGGAAGGAGAAAAGCAATAACAGGCATAGTGGCACGGGATTAACATCCAGTGTGCTGAGATTCTGTGTGGTCTACAGACTGCAGCAGGGATCTTCTCCGGTTTTATTCCCTACTGTGCTCCCAGAGCTGTGCACAGTGCTCAGCCCAGAGCAGGAGCTCACTAGATATCTGTTAAATAAATAAGTTATGGATAAATGAATGGAGAGTGGGCAGGTGAATAGATGGGTAAATGGATGGGTGGGAGGATGGGAGATTGGGGGGATGGATGGATGGATGGGAGGATGGATGGGTGGGTGGGAGGATGGAGGATGGATGGACGGGTGGGAGGATGGATGGATGGGGGGATGGGAGGATGGAGGATGGAGGATGGATGGATGGATGGATGGATGGGAGGATGGGTAGATGATGCCCTTGGCAGTCTCTCAGATGGAGACCTTTTGATCTTCAGTCTGTTCATCTCTTTCTTGCCCTTTAGGGAGTCCTTCTGGCCATGCTATGGGTGCAGCAGGTGTATACTATGTGATGGTCACATCCACCCTTTCTATCTTTCGGGGAAAGAAAAAGCCAACATACAGATTTCGGTGAGAACTCCACTGGAGTGTGGGTGGAGGAAGGAGGTGGCCCTTTCTGTGGCTGACAGCACCTGCTCTTCCTGCACCCCTCACCCTCGGAAGCTGGGGAGCTTTGCTGAGGGCGGACATGAGAGCCACAGAACGACACACTGGTGCCTTTGTCTTTAGGACAGAATCAGAAGTCTGACACCAGGAGGGCTTCTAGAGCTCAGCTGCTGGGCTTGGGTTACTGTCGCCTCTCCCCTTGCAGGTGCCTGAATATCACCCTTTGGTCCGTGTTCTGGGCTGTGCAGCTGAATGTGTGTTTGTCCCGGATCTACCTCGCTGCTCACTTCCCGCACCAGGTTGTCGCTGGAGTCTTGTCAGGTATCTGGCTCCCTCCCTGCCCCCAGCCTGTCACCCCCTAATCAGGGCAAAATCCCAGCATTCCAGGCATGTTCTGCACATCCTCTGTGCCGTTAGCCTCTCAGGAGCTTGAAAGTCAAGGGTAGAGAGCCTGAGGCAGGATGATGACAAGTCCAAGCCCAGCTTGGGCACCTCAGGGACTTAGGGAGACCCTGTCTCAAAAGAAAAAATTTAAAAGGGGCTGGAGATGTAGCTCCGTGGGAAGGCCCTGAGTTCAATGCCCAGTATGTGGAAGGAAGAAAAGAAGGAAAGAAAGAAAGAAAAAGAATGAATGAATGAAAGAAAAGAGAGAAGGGAGAGAAGGAAGGAAGAAAGGAAGGAAGGAGAAATCAGCCAGGGAAGGCCGGGAATTTGAATCCTTCTGTACAGCAGCGCCCAGCCCTACCCCATTAAGTGTGTTCCACAGAAGCTGCTGTGAGTCAGAATAACTCACCCAATCAGATTAGTTTGAACTCTCCAAGCTTTTTAGTCTTTATTTTTTACTGATTTTCATTTGGAAGTGGGCCCCAATGTCATTTTCAGGGACTTGCCAAATTTAACACATTCAGACAGCGTCCTAGGAAAGCCCTTTATTCATTTTTTTTTTTTTTTTGGTGCCGGGGATTGAACTCCGGTCCTTGCGCTTGCGCAGCAGGCGGCGAAACCACTGAGCTAAATCCCCGGCCCCAATTCTTTTTTTTTTTTAAGAAGTCTTTTAGGGCAAAATTTAATAGTACGAAGAGGTTTACAAAAATAGATTGATGTTATTTTGAGGAATCATACTGTAATTTCAATTCAGTTTTGTTAAATTGTACCTAATCATACAAAAATTACTCCAAATTCAAATTTGATATAAAAAAGAGAGATGAAATGAACTCAGCTAGATGACAGATCTGGTAAAATATAAGAATGAAAAAATTCTATGTGGGGCACTTATTTCAGGTCCAGATAGAAAAGCCATTTCCCTCGATAGCGTCTCCTCTTCCTGTCAGCAATCCCAGATCGCAGCTGGCCATGCCATGGTCTTCTGCTCGATGAGACATGGGAAAGCTGCTTCTGTTCCGGGCCTCTCCGCCTCTTTGGCCCAGTCCTTCATGTTCACATGCTAACAAGCAGCGCCCAGAGTCCAGCGAGGGGTGCTGCTGGGCCGTGAGCCACCCTGGGCGTCCTTACTGACCGAATCTGAAGGCTCATTGAGTTCCACCCTCACACCTTTTTCACGTGTTAGATATTTTATTTATCTCTCTCACTCGCTCATCTGTATCAAAATACCAAACAGTTATTGCGTACCTTGTGGCATATGCTGGTTGTACTTCAGGAGGGTTGCCACGGTCAGACCAGAAAAACAGCAGTCTATCAAATTTGAGTTCAGTGTCAGCAAACTGGAAAAGCCCTTTATTCAAATACACCCTTTTGCAAACCCAGTAAGCGCCTGCAGCTGATCTGTTGTAGTCAGAGTTTTGCATATCTGCATTCCCTTAGATCTATAATAAGGGGCCGAAAGATTCTAAGTTAAATGTAAAGAAGAATTTCTCAACTTTGTGGAAGGCTCCAGGGTATAAAATTTTAGGGAGACTGTAGGGTTTTCCCCTGTAGCTGTAAGAGCAGATGCAGTGTGCTCTCCCCAAAGAGTGTGGAGGACCAGGGAGAGAGGACCAGGGAGAAGGCGGCTTCACGGAAACCACAACAGTGACATCGCAGGCTGCTCTGGGTCCTCTGTTTGGGGAAGAATCTGGAAGCGATGTCACATGAAAAGCCTGGAAATGTTTAGGTCAGAGAGGAGAACAGCTGTCTTCAAATGTGTGACTGAGGAACTCGATTTGCCACGTACTGGCTTCTGTGGGAAGAGCAGAGACCGGTAGGTGGCCTTCGTGGGGACAAGTGTCTGTGCAATACAAGGAAGAACTAGTTCGCACTTGTGGCTGGAGTGGGAGTGAGCTCCCCAGCCCCAGGGGTGTTCAAACAGGGCAAGAGGGGAACAGGAAGCTTAGATGCAGTGGGGGGCAGGAGCGGTGACTCAGCCATGTGACCACATTCATGCACGGCAGGTGGCCTGCTGCTCCGATCCCCCTCTAGCAAGAGTCTGGGGTCTTTTCCGTCCCTCATGCTGCCGTTCTTCCCCGTGCCCAGGTATTGCTGTTGCGGAAACTTTCCACCACATCCGGGGCATCTACGATGCCAGCCTCAGGAAGTACCTCCTGGTTACCTTCCTCCTGTTCAGTTTCGCTGTTGGCTTCTACTTGCTGCTCAGGGCTCTGGGCGTGGACCTCCTGTGGACGCTGGACAAAGCCAAGCAGTGGTGCGAGCGGCCGGAGTGGGTGCACATCGATACCACGCCCTTCGCCAGCCTCCTCAAGAACCTGGGGACCCTGCTGGGCCTGGGGCTGGCCCTGCACTCAGACATGTACCGTGCGGGCTGCTGTGGCTGGCTCAGCAGACGGCTTCCATTCCGCCTGGCCTGCATCGGGGTCTCACTCGTGCTCCTGCACCTCTTGGATGCATTGAGGCCTCCGGCACGGGCCGAGCTGGTCTTCTACGTCCTGTCTTTCTGCAAGAGCGCGGCGGTGCCGCTGGCGTGCGTCAGCTTCATCCCCTGCTGCCTGGCCCGGCTCCTGGGCCAGTCCCGCAGGAAGGCACAGTGAGCTGTGTGGAGTCCGCAGATCCAAACCAGTGACAGGGCCGGGTGGGGACCACAGCCTCCTGCCAGGGCCTTTTGGGGCCAGCTCCTGGGAGCCTCTCCCCACTCTGCGGCCGACCCTAAGGAGAGATGGTTTCAAGACGCTGATGAGACCGCTGCAGGAAGCCTGGACTGTCAGAAGTTGCGTCCTCCTGGATGCTCCTTGAGAGCTTCTCTCCTGATTCTCCCGCCTGACGGGGCAGCGAGACCTCCAGGTCGGGGAGCTCCGGAGCCCAGGACGGAGACTGCAACTGAGACTTCACCAGGTGTGCTCATCCTCACCCCCACAGGAGAAAGGCGCAGTGAATTTGCTAGGGAAGGGAGGATGGGGCGAGGAGTGTTTTAGTACCTTGCGCATAATTGCTAGACGCCAAGCAGAGTCTAAATGGCCTCAGTGGTATGTGAATCCTTAGACGTGGTGCTCTCGGCAATGGCAGACCAGCCAGGTGTGGTGGTGCACACGTCATCCCAGCACTTGGGAGGCTGAGGCAGGAGGGTTGCAAGCTTAAATCAAACCTGGGCAATTTAGCAGCTTAGAGAGACCTTGGCTCAGAATGAAAGATAAAACAGGGCTGGGGAGGTAGTTCAGTGTAAAGGCCCTGGATTCAATCCCTGGTGCCGCACATTGAAAAAATTCTGCCTCTGGCATTTTTCTATGCATGGCCCTGGTGTTGATTTCCAAATGGCTGCAGTGACTGAGGTACTGGACCAGGCCTGAACATTCAGCCCTCCTTGACTTCTCTTCCATCATCTTCCATCTTCCTCCCTATCAGTCCGGCTCTGTTTTCCCAGACTTCCCGCTGGCTCAGAGCCTCAAATGCCCAAAGGGCAACTCTTTGGTGGTGCTTTCGCAGCTTCTAAAACCTTGCCAAGAAATGCCGAGGAGGGGGCCAGGACTCCTCTCTGTCACTCCAGTGTTGCTCTCGATCCCTGCAGGGTAAACACAACTCCTTTCTCTATGCCAAGCCATCCCAGTGCACATCTGTAGAGGAAAAGCCAAGTGCTCCGTGCCAGTTTGCAGTATATGGCCTTAAAACAAAAAACACCGAAGCCTATTTATTCGAGACTCCTTGTTTTTGCTACTGATGATGTAGACTATCGTATATTGTCATTCACACCAACCACCCTAACACCCTTGAAAAAACAACATGTGGGCAGTATTTTATTAAAACATTTTATTTAAAAACAAAGCCTTGTTGATTATCATTCAACTTCTGACCCAGCTAAATTTCTAGCCCTTTCCTGTTTCCCTAAATGAATATCTTGGTTCCTCTGTGCCTGCCTTTTCCCTTTAGAGAGGGAGGGGCTCGTCTTGGTTCCCCAGTGTTCTCGGCACAGGTGGGGAGACTTACGAGCAGCGGAGCACAGCAGCATGAGGACAGAGCGGGTACAGCGCTGGTGCCACACTTGGATCCGTCTGCTTGCCACCCCGTGGGAGGCTGCAGAGGAAGGAAGGGCAGTGATTGGCCAGCTGGTTGGAGGTGGCAGCTGGAGCTCCCTTCCTGGGAGGCTGACCTGGGGCAGATCACCTAGTCCTGAGGTGCTTTTCTTTTTAGTTTTTTGAGACAGGGTCTCCTATGTAGTTCAGGCTGAACTTGAACTCACTATGTAGCCCAGGGTGGCCTCCAATTCATGGTGATCCTCCTGCCTCAGCCTCCTGAGTGCTAGACTGATGGGTATGCACCACCACATCCTACTAGTCACGAGATCTTTTCATTCTGCACATCTCAAGATCCTCACGTCCTCTTGTTGTCGCTGATTAGTTGCCATGTGCAATTCCCAACATGTCACACAGTGAGTGGGTGGGGTGGGGGGAGCTGCCCGAGGCCCTGCTGATCACCACGGTTCGGGTCATGAGAGGAAACACATCTGCCCTGATGGTCAGGGACTGTCGGGTGCCAGTAAGACCCCTGGGTTCCTGTTGGGAGGACAACAGGGAATAAAGGAAAGAGACAGAAACAATATTCGATATGCAAGGGGGACCAGGAAGAATTTGCCTCTAGTGGACAACCTTTGACAAACTCCACGGTGGGCCTTCTTCCATTATTAAGCAAGAAGCACCAGGGAGGGGTAGTGTGCTGTTCTAAGAACTGCGA
The DNA here is from genome assembly GCF_000247695.1 of Heterocephalus glaber. The sequence continues at coordinate 1,330,685 of NW_004624795.1, read as the reverse complement.
CTGCACTAAGATTAGGGTACCAAGATAAGACCCAGTTTAGCATCTCAAAGGAAACAAGGTAAGGTCCTTCCCCAGGCCTGCAGACTTGCATTTTTTATTGTCCCCAGTAGATGTTACCTTGCCTTAGGAGTGCTATGTTATGGCTTTCCCACACTGCTAGGAAGTCTGTTCCTGAGACAAGTTAGCACTGACCTTGGGACTGCGAGGGGCCTGTTTCCTGACCCCCAGCAATCTGTCCATATCATAGCTGACCCCCAACAGTGGACAGCAGGGTCAGCGGGTGAGACACAGGCAGGAGGCAGCCGTGGCAATCAGGTCTCAAGGCTCACTTGGGAAGCAGGAGGCGCAGTGTCATTGGAGCTGCTCTGTGGGGCCAGACTGCTGCTCCAGGCGGACACGAGGGGTCCCTGCCAGGTGAAGCCACCAGGGTGCTGAGCGAGACTGGGCAGATCCTGGAATCCAGCAAGCCAGGGTCAGTGAAGCTGGGGTTACAGGTAAAGGAAGTCACACACACACACACACACACACACACACACACACACATGCTGTGCAACGGTGTTATTGCTCCAGGAGAGAAAAACACAAAAACACACCACTGCTGCTCCCTGGCCCAGTGCTAAAACACGGCAGATAGATGCAGCCTGAGAGCTTCCTTCCTTTCTTTCTTTTTCTTTTTGACAAAATCATCACCACTTTTCAAATTTTCATAATAGCTTTACTGAGATACAAAACCATGGTTTAAGGCATACAATGGTTTCTAGGGTTTCCACACTTACACAACCATCACCGCAAATCAATGTCAGACCACTTTTCTAGCTGCTGCGAGCGGCCCCCCGAGGTGGTGCTCCTCACTGCCCACCCAGCCCCTGGCACCTCCATCTCCGTCTCCGAGACTTGCGGTCCAAGTGGCACAGGGCCAGGATCACACGACGTGCAGCCCTGCCTGCTAGCTTCTCCCTCTTGGCCTGACGCTCTCCAGGATCGTGGTGTTGAAAGACACACAGGGCTCATCCCTCGGTGTGGATGAACATTTCCTTCAGGGAGGCGCTGTGTTCCGTCTGTTCTCCACTTGGTGGAGATCCAGGGCTTTTCCACTTTGGGGCTTGTGATGGCTGTGTCTAGATGTCCCCCTAAAGCCTCATGTGGTCATGGGGGCTTTTCAGAGGCGGCTGGATCCAGGGTGTGTGGTGCTGAGATTAAGGGTGTGTAGTTACTAAATGCGTCCACTGGTTGGTTTGGCACAGTTCTGGGTGTGGATAATCGGAAGGCCCACCCTGGGCGTGGGTGGCACCACCCAAAGGGTCAGGTGGCCTGGATGGATATAAAGGGACAGAAAGAAGGCAGGCTGCTGCTTCGCTGCTTTGCTACCTTCTGCCTGCCCTGCCATGAACTGTTTCTCCTCTGTCACGCCAGCCTGCCTGGGAGCCAGCTGACTATGGACTTTTGGTGTTGGGTATTTTGTCTCAAGAACAGTAACTAGACAGGGCTGTTTTGTATAAAGCTGCTCTGAACACTTGTGTGCGAGTTTCTGCAGAGATGCACAGTATCTTTTCCCTGGGGTCGCTTCTGGGAGTGGAGCCACTGGGGCTCACAGTCACTGTCCGGTTAGCCTCTCAGGGACCACCAGACTATTTTCCAAAGGCTTAGGAGGAAAGATTTCACAGTGCTTTTGCCTTTGCCATCTCTGGATCTCCTAGGATCACACCTGTCTCAAAGTTCATCAACTTCTTCACTTTGGAAGTTTGAAGAGCAAGGTGACCAAGGAATCAGATTCCATGGAACAAGATGTCTGCGAGCCTCTCCTCCTCCATGGGCAGCGGCTCTGTTGTCATGCTTGATCCCAAGTGTGTGTCATTTGCAGATCTGCCCGAAGCTCCAGCCTCTTCCGCGGACTGGTGGTCTGGCGCCTGTCAAAGTTGCTGACTTGTTTTCTGACAACCATTACTTTTGACTGTTGAATGATTAGTATTTGTTGATCTTGCTCTGTGGTGGGACAGGTACCTTTAGGGCTTATACATGTAAGTAAAATGGGACGATCGCATGTGTATCCAAGGCTCTCTCTGGAGCCTCTTGGGAGTGGAAGAATCGCCAAGCAGGCTTCTGTGGCTGTTTGTTAGGAAAATGACACCAAAGTCACTTGTATCAGAAACCAGGCACCTCATTCCTTTGCAGGACAAGCCAACCCCTGTCCAGTGTAGCAACAGGCAATGGGGGCCAAATTTAACTTCAAGATGAAAGATTAAAAAGCTACATCAGGGCTGCTGCTTCTCAATAGAAAAGGAAAAGTTTAGGAGTATTTTTTATTTTCCCTCAGTTGGCCTTTATTAAAAAAAATTGCTATTAATCCTCCTCAGAATTTTTATTTTTCATTTCCTAGATGATGGGAATGAAGGCTGAGATGGGAGCCACCATGCAGCTCATGCCCCGGTGCGCTGCCCCCTTGCAGTGCCGGTCTCCCTGCTGGTCCTGTGTGTGTCTGGACCCCTGTGGTGACAGAGGAAGACAGGGCCCAACCGCAGCCAGCGACCTGGCCCCGAACCGGACCGTGTCTGGAAGAGCTGGCCGCGGCCTCCTAACGACTCCTGGGCGCCCAGCTTCCGCTGCTTTCCTGGTCTGTCCAAGGCGGATGGACACACAGCTGCTGACAATGGCAAACAGTTTTCATGGGGCTTTCTGACTTGGGGATTTTTTAAAAGTATGCGGCTGATTTTTCCAGCCAGAGAATTTTCAAACTTCCCTTTATGTTGTGTCTTACTTTCTTCTGTCTTCTCATTCTGCAGGCGTTGCCTTCAGACCAGCTCAACCCAATTCCCACAATTTTTTTTTCTTTCCTGTTTTGTTTTGTGAGACAGGACCTCACTATGTAGCCCCAGGCTGGCCTTTAACTCACCATGTAGCCTTGAGGCGACCCTCCTGCCTCAGGCTCCTGAGTGCTGGGATTTGCCACCATGCACGGTTCAGTGCCTACTTTTGAACCCAGCATCAGAACACTGCTGTGCAGAGAGGTCCTTCTGTTTGCCAAGCAGACGCTCTTCCAGCTCTGCCTTGGGTGGGAGATTCGTTGCTCTAAGCCCTCACACCTGCTCCTCCCACCAGGCCTAATCAGACCTGGGCTTACAGAAGTGAACCTCCTGGTGCCGCCCACAGATAGTGGGCATCATTATGGACAGGACGAAATGTGCAGCCGGGCTGGGGCTCAGCCAGCGAGCTGGGTGGGAATGGGGCAGATAAACTCTCTCCTGAGGGGCTCAGGAGGCGCTTGCTTCACAGCCAGGCAGAGGAGAGTAACAAAGAACAAGGAGCACAGCTAAGACAAACTCGGCCTAACACTGCTGCTTAGCACCTGGATTCCACTTCCTCAGAGGACCCAGAAGAGATGAGGTAGCAACATTTTTTTCTCAGTTGGGGATTAAACTCAGGACCTTTCACACACTAGGGAAGAGCTCCATTGCTGAGCTACGCCTTAGCCTGAGATGCACATCTCTGGCACCTCATTGCTACAAAACTCAACAGCCATCACCGGCCAAGTGTAGGGGCACACCCATCATCCCAGCACTCTGGGAGGCTGAGGCAGGAGGGTCACAAATTCAAGCTCAGCCTGGGTAACTTAGTGACTCAGGGAGACCCTGTTTTAAAACCTGAGAAAGGGCTGGGATGGACCTCAGTGAGAAGGCCCTGGGCTTAACCCCCAGAACAAAAACAAAACAAAACTAACTACCGTCAGTACACATTTCTGTGTTGTTAGTTACTAATGAAAAACTCCAATTTAATTGTCGTTTACTCTCCAAGTTAAGGGTGAGAAAGGGAAAAAAAATCCAGGCCAGACAGCCTGGTGCTGATGTTGTTAAAGTAGTAACTCACAGGAAAAGTGGATTTTTAATGATGTGTAAACTTTAAATAATGATCCTTCATTCCAGTGAACACATCCTTGCTCCCTAGTTGTTAAATATTAACTCATACTGACCAAATGTTATGTTTAAATCTTGCCACAAGTATTTATCCATTTCTTCTGTTTATGGTCCCCCCCGCCCCGGGAACTGAACCCAGGGCTACATCCCAGCTTCTTTTGTCTTTTATTATTTATTTGGTGCCAGGGATCGAACTCAGCTCCTTGAGCTTTCGAGGCAGGCAGCAGAACCACTGAGCTAAATCCCTGGCCCCTTATTTTCTACTTTGAGACAGGGTCTAAGCCACTAAGTTGGTCCAAGGTGGGCTTGAACTTGTCATCCTCCTGCCTCAGCCTCCCAGAGTGCTGGGATGACAGGCTCTTACCACTAGGCCTGGCTTGAGCTGTTATTTCAGCACTAGAGGTGGAGCAGGGCCTTGTCCCTGGCAGAGGCAGGCAAGCTCTCTGGCCAGAGCCGGCCCCCAGCCTAGTTTCTGGATCTGACTGATTCCTACTGTGAGCGGTTGTGTTGCTTGTTTTTGTTTTCCTAAAAGAAGTGCCAGTCCACTGTGAGCCGAGTCTGTAACCTAAGGCAGAGACCACGTTAGTTTTTCGTAAAGGTTTGTTTGGCATCTCTGGTTTATTTTTGCCTTCTGAAGTCAAATTTCCTGCTTTTTCTCCATTTAAAAAACAAGTCCCTGCCACTCGGCTGATGTCAGGAGCCCTTGGCATGGCTGGGCCTCGATCCTCCGGGTCACAGAGGTCTGGTTCCAAGTAGGCTTCCCTCCCAGCCCGTCTCCGCGTTGCTGGATTCCGGAGCAAACAGGTCTTTTTTTCTTTTTTTGGTACCGGAGATCGAACTCAGGACCTTGAGCTTGCAGGGCAGGCGGTGGAACCACTGAGCTAAGTCCCCGCCTCTGCTTCTTGGAGTGCTGGGGATCAAACCTGGGCTTCCCCCGTGCTAGGCACCAGCTCTCCCACTGCCACACCCTCAGCCCTGGAGCAGAGCTCTGATGCCAGGATTCGCCTTTTCCTGAGCCTTGGGGCCTAACTAGGAAGATTGTTTTGGTGACAAAACCACGCCCTTCGGTGGGTCTTTATTACCAGAGTGTCTGCTCTGCTCTGGAGAGGCTGGCCGGGGCAGGCGCTCGGTGCTCACTCTGAAACCCTGCAGCAAATGCCCCCAACCTGTTGGAGGGAACTCAAACTCGATTCCGCTTCCTTTTCCCTTCCTCAGGACTCTCCCACACGTTTTTGCACAGCACACATTTTACAGAGCTGCAATTTTTCCCTTTTAAAAGATCGCTTAAAATAATCGAGTCTCCTGGAGCCGAAAGGCTTTCCAGGCACTCGGTGACCTCGCTATACCCTAGCATCCGACCCTTCCCTTATTCGGCATTGGGATTATTCCCGGTTCTTAGCACTTATAAATAGCACATGGAAATCTTTGCACGAATTACATTTTTTCCCTTTTGAGTTATTATTTCCTTGGGGGTATATTCCCCAAACTAGTATTACTGGGTCAAAGGTTTCAAAAGTTCCATAGCTCTGGTTTCCCGCTGTCCGAACATTCCCTGGGCAGATCCGGACGAACTGAGCAGGTCCAGCGTTTCGCCAGGTTTCCCACAGGGCAGCAGAAAACTGATCTTCGTCCTGCTTTCTCCCCGCATCAACTTCAGTCGGGGAAAGAGTTGCAAGATTCAAAACAAAACAAACATAAAGATGGGAAAGCACTCTTTCTGTAGCCAGGAGAAGCTCTTCCGCACACACTAGATTAGAATGAGCGCGGAGGAGGTCAGAATTGGAACAGCTGCAAGCCTGCGGTCAGCAGCAGAGGGAGCGGAGGTCCGCAGTGCCTTGGAGGTCTGGTGGGTGGTGACGGCTAAGGGCCGGAGGGGGTGGTGGAGAGGGGCTGAGATAAGAGGAATAAAAGGAGCTTGAGTTCAAGGACAGCCAGGGAAACACAGCAGACCCCATCTCAAAAAGAAAAAAAATAGCCAGGTGTGGTGGCGCATACCTCTCACCCCAGTATTGGGGAGGCTGAGGCAGAAGGACTGCTGAGAGTGAGAGATCAGGCTGGGCAACAGGCTGGGCTACGTTAGAGACCCTATCTCAAAAAACAGAAAAAGGACTGAAAAAGAAAAGATGTGGATAAATTCTTAGCCCTAGCTTCCATCCCTAATGGTGCAAATAAGTAAACAAAACCCCACTGAACGCTCGGCATCTTTGGGCTCCTTCTGAAGGAAATGAGGCACAGCCGAATTTGGATAGGTTCGGCTCCAACCTGCTGTGACTCCTGGAAGCTTGAAGCTTGGCCCCCAAGGTCACAGTGGCGTGGACAGGTGGTGAGGACCGGAAGAGGCAGGCTCAGGGAGGGGCTCTAGGGATGGGTGCTGGTCCTGAGGAGTGCAGCCGGTGATCAGGCCTGTGACCGGATCCGTTCCTTACTGCAAAGCCACCTGCATGCTGATGTCCCAGTGCCCCTGTAACTGTGTGACATAGCTGGGGCCACACCAGTTGTTCTCACCAGATGCTGATGCTGTTTACTTTCCAGAATCCTGAACCAAATAATTTTTCTTTTTGAGACAGGATCTCAAAGTAACCCAGGTTGGCCTTGAACACTGATCCTCCTGCCTCAACCTCCAAAGGGCTGGAATTACAAGTAGGAACACCAGGATGGGCTTTTAGGTTCTCTTTTAAAGTTCGGAATGGTTAAAATTACTTCTCTTTCCTGAATACTCCTCTACATTGAAAAAACTGGGCATGGTGCCACACACTTCTAATCTCAGCACTTGGGAGGCTGACACAGGAGGATCACCAAGAGTCTGAGGCCAGACGGCTACAGAGTGAGCTGAAGGTCAGCCTGGACTACACAGTGAGAGCCTGTCAATAAATAAACAGAAACAATGTCTTATACAAACATGTGACATTAAATTGCAAAAACTACATATTGTAGGGAACAGGGGAAGGGGACGTTACCAGAACCTCTGCAGTGAGTCCTAGTCTCCTGCGAGCCAAGGCAGCACACGGCGAATTACAGGAAAGGTAGACAAATGAGAGGAATCTGAGCTTTGGGTCTGATCAGTGCTGCTCTGGGCAGCAAAGACAAAAGACCCCCCTAGCTTGCAGCACCTTTTATTCAGTATATGGGGAAACAGATGTAACAAGTGAAATGCAGAGTTCAGTGCTTCACATTGGGATAGACAAGGTGTAACAAACGACTGGGGGCAGTGGAAATCTGAGAACAATGAGGAACTATGCAGATGAAGATTTGGTTCCTCCCTGGCGTCTCCCGCAGGTGTGGTTTTGTCCTTGAGCATTACAGCATCCGGGGATCACTGAGGTCTCAGTTGTGACCCGAGGCCAAAATGCAATTATGTCTGGAATGCCATAGCTGGCCTGTAGGCTGGAGAACTAGGCCTAATCAAATGATTTTTCCCTAGAATTATGTAGCATTGGTCCCAACAACATATATATTCTGCTAAAAAACCTATACACACTTCAGGAAATGAAAAACATAAATATTTTAATACTATATTTATTGAGACATTATGAGATTAATACAAGCCACTTTGGCCTCTATAATTTAAGAGGTGCTCAACGTGGTGGCCATGAGCTTGTAGACATTTATTAGTATGGTGAATTGGGCCGGGGATTTAGCTCAGTGGTTCTGGCGCCTGCCTTGCAAGTGCAAGGTCCTGAGTTTGATCCCCGGTACCAAAAAAAAAAAAAAAGAAAGAAAAGTATGGTGAGCTGCTGTTTGGGTCACCTTGGTCACTGGCATTGCTGCAGGTGCATTTTCAGGTTCTCCCATAATGGCCGGCAGTGTCCTGGGTTTTCTGCGATACACAGCATCATCTAGGGTTCTCCATACAAGGCTAACACCATCTGTTGAAAGCACATCATGCTATTTTTCTTTTCCTGATGTGTGTATACACTTTTGGGTTTCTGTCTCCCATATTTATATTTGATACCAACTATGATTTCAAAATGAATGAGACTGAAAATGTCAACATCAACTATTCCTAGGTGGGGGAACCATGGCTACTTTGTTCTTCTTCACATGTTTCTATTTTGTCTCAATTTTTCTGCACTAAGCTCACTTAACCTTTTCCTCCCTCCTCCAGTACCTGGGCTCAGACTCCAGGCTAGGCAAGTGCTCTGCCACTGAGCTCTATCCTCAGCCCATTTCATTTATTTTATTATATTTTATTTTTTTATGACAGGGTCTCAGTAAGATGCCCAGATTGGATTTGAACTTATGATCCTCCTGCTTCAGCCTGCCAGAGTACTGGGATTACAGACATGGCCATCACACCCATCTGGTTCACTGACTTGATAACAACAATTCTCAAACATAGGGGCAGGTTATAATCGCCTGGGGAGGTTGGTTTCTGTACCCAGTGTGTGATACCAGACAGCAATGGGGCATCTAGCCTGCTCCTGTCCCAGAAGGGCTCCTGGCGAAGCCCAACCGACCTCCATTGCTGCTTGACAAAGTTCCAGCTGGGGGAAAGAAAGGGTGGAACACATCGTACCCTCATGTTTTATTTTTCCTTGCCATAATGTTTATAATTGTTACTCTGATCACAGGAGTCACTGTGTTTGTGACTAACTCTCCATGAGGTGAATTGGTAATGATATATTGAAATCTGATCTGGCTCACAAGTCCCAAATTCCAGTTTCTCTTAGTTCTATTGCCACATCCACCCCTAAAGAAACCTCTCCTGAAACCCCCTCTGTTTCCCCACTACTATGACTCCCCCTCTTATTGCTGACATTCTTTTTACTAAAGGGGTCTTATGAAGAGGTTGAAAGGACAGACTTTAGATGTAAGAAATAGCGGAAAATGGGAAACAGAAAGAAAGTTAAGACAGGTAAATGCATTAAGGAGACAAGTTACTCAGTATCTCTCAAAGTGCTGTAAATATCTCCTGCTCATGGACTATGAACCCAAATGACATTTAGTTAAGATGAACAGAGGTATAGGAAAATAGAGAGCTAATGGCAAACTATATTAACCATTGTGCAGTTTCTCAAGGGCCAGCTGGTGACCACAAGTTTGACACTTAGTTGATTGAATCTTGCTTGTATCCCCGCTGATATAGAGATTTTGATTAAGTTACCTTCTGTTCTGCTTAGGTGTGGGTAAATAAGGGGACAATTGTAGTTTTTAAATATGTATTCGTGATGTTCAATGAAACAGCTTAGAGGAATTGTACTTTGTTTAACAAAAAATAACCTTTACTTCAATAGAAATCGCTAAGGCAACTTAAAATGTAAATATGTTCCGCCCAATGCCTCCCAACTATTGCTTAAAGATATAAAAATAAGTCAGACCCTGAGACTTCTCAGAGGGAACCTGAACATTGCTTGAGGAGGTTCTTTTCTCATCGCGGCCCAGGACATCTCCCCTTCCTACCCTACATCGACATCGACTGCAGCTGGTCTGCGGCAGTCACCGGAGCTGTGTCAAGCAGCGAGATTGTGACCATGGCCTGCGCCACTGAACTTTTACGAAGCCTTGCTGAGTTCATGGTGAGCGGTTACTATTTCTGCATCTGGTAAAATAATTTTGGTCTGCAGCAAATTGGATTTCTCATACTCCTTTCTTTCTACCGGAAATGCAGTTGCAATATTAAATTTAGAATCATCTTCTCAAACTAGGATTCCTAGCAGTGTTACCCTAAGGAAAAGGAGCCTGACTCTGCTGTAGCTGAGACAGAGGCAGAGCAAGCGTCTTCCCTTACGAAAGTTCTGAGACCCAAGCAGTTGAGGCCTCTTTCACACGAGGACTTTTCTGAAGTAACTTGTTTGTTGATAACTTTAATAAAGATCAGCTAAGAGTGTAAGTTTTTAAGGACTCCCAAAGTGAAGCTTAAGATAGTCATTTTGGGAATGAGTGCATACATCACTTTGTAGTGTGTATTAAATTACTACGCTGTGTGCTTATTTTAGTGTTTTGGGAAACTGGAGAATAAAATCTGTTCTTTAGCATAATAAATGTCTTATTTTAACATGTAAAAAAAAGTTTCATTCCACATTCAGCAGACTGCAAGGCAGGGATGACAAATAGGCATGGCAGAGCAGAAACAGCATGGTGCACACAAGGCAGCAAAGGTAACAGGAGATGAGAAAGTCTTTATTGACGAGGGGAAAATAAGCTTTGCTTGTCACATGTAGGACGAGGTCATTTGGTGAGTAACTCCAGGAGCTCATCACTCTCGATGGCAGGCTCCCTGTGGGGAAAGGCCAAGGCAGTGAAACTTCCCTGTCTCCTCCCATCACGGGGTCTCCAGGCATCCCCAGCCAGTTCCCTGCGTCCTGAGTGACAATCTCTTCCTTGTCAGGAATCCGCGTCTGGGAGCTTCCCTGCTATGTGCTCTTGCATCTGTTCAGCCAGGCACCCTTGTGCAGTGAACAAACTGCACAACAGTACTGGACTGGAGCATCTTGCTCTCTTTAGCACCTTTCCCATCATCCCATTCCCACTGAGTTTCATGGGCGTCCTCTTGGGGTGAGGGAGAAGGTGCTTCTATTTTCCTGGCCATTATCCTACGGTGGACTCATATGAAGCACGTGCCGACTAGGGCAGCCGTCAAGCTCAAGGGTTTTCGGGCTGGGGCTGTCAGTCAGGGTGAGATGGGAAACTG
>NW_004624795.1:1252393-1291800 GCF_000247695.1 Heterocephalus glaber | reverse complement strand
CCCCCGCCACACCTGGCGAGCATAGCTGTCGCGCTGACACTGGAACGCCATCGCGGATTCGGGACTGCGGACCGCACGCCTGACGCTGGCTGACGGGAACCGGCGGGGGACAAATTTCATCTACGGCAAGTCTCTGCGCCGGCGCGGGGGGGGGATGGGGCGTGGCTTGGCCAATAGTCTTGGAAACGTGAAGTGCAGGGGTACCGGGTTAATTTGAAACCGTTTTTGTTTTGGGGTGTTTTTTTGGGGACCGGGGATCGAACTCAGGACCTTGCGCTTGCAAGGCAGACGCCGGAACCACTGTGCTAAATCCCTGGTGAAACTTTTAAAACTTACGTCCCAGACGGGCAGAATGGTGCACGCCTGTGATCTCAGTACTCCAGAAGCTGAGCCAGGAGGATCGAAAAGTCGAGCCCAGCCTGCGCAACTTAGTGGCTTAGGGAGACCGTCTAAAAATTTAAAAATAAAAATATAAAAAGGGCTGGGGATACGGCTCAGTGAGAAGGCTTTGGTTTCAATCCCAAACGCCAATTTAAAAAAAAAATTGCACTAAAAACATTGTCACGTCCAGTGGTTCAGCATCCCAGGGCCCTCGGCTGCCGGTGCCGCTTGGATGCAGAGCAGCGCCGCCCACTGGAGATAAGTAATACTGGAAGGTGTAACGTTAATATACCCAATCGAACATCTTCAGGAGACTGCATTATTATTTCGCCATGTAAAGAATATTTATTCTAATTCTTTTTTTTGTACCAGGAATTGAACTCAGGGCCTCGCGCTTGCCAGGAAGGCGCTGCACCGTTGAGCTACATCCCGACCAAGAATATTTAAAAATTAGCGAAAAGTTTACCTTTCTCCCCATACAAAATTTTCAGGTCACAGTATTTTACACAGGGCATCTCAGTTCCGATGAACCACGTCTCAGATACTCAGGACCCTATTTGGCTGGGGCTACCGAACTGGACAGCACAAGGCAGGTTAACAGAAGTAACAAGCTATGACCAACGCCTTGAAACGTTAAATGGATTAAAAGTTAAAGTTAACTCTCTGCTCTTTTATATCAACTAAAGTTAGAAGGCTCCAAATGTTTCAGAATTTAGAATTTTTATTTTATTTTTATTTTTTTTTGAATTTAGATTTTTTTTTAATGCTATAGAGGACTGAACCCCAGGACCCTCTAGCACTGAGCTAGGACATCTTGACGCCTTTTTAGCTTTTCTTTTTTTTTTTTTGGTACTGGGGATCGAACTCCGGTCCTTGCACTTGGGCAGCAGGCATCATTTTTTATTTTGAGACAAAGTCTTGCTCAGTTACCCAAGCTGGCCTCAAGCGTGGAATCAGTCTTCTTGCCTCAGCCTCCTCAGTAGCTGCGATTACAGGCCTGTGCCACCCTGTGCCCCAATTACAGCCCTGCAATTTTTCAGAATTTTGACAGTTAATGCAGAACACAGCCCATGTGTTATGAAACATATTTTGGTTGGACTCAGAGGCAACATCTTTTTTTTTGGTACTGGGGATTGAACTCGGATCCTTGCGCTTGCGTAGCAGGCGGCAAAACCACTGAGCTAAATCCCAGGCCCAACATCTTTTTTTTTTTTTTGGTACTGGGATTCGAACTCAGGTCCTTGTGCTTGCAAGGCAGGTGGTGGAACCACTGAGCTAAATCCCCGGCCCAGGGCAACATCTTTTAATCCAACACAATAATATTTATGCTGCAAAACAGTATTCGTAATGGAATAAACAAAGACTATCGACAGCCTCACATTTTAGGTCAAACTTTGCAGCCAAATAAATTTTGGTGTCAAGTTACAAAAAAAGTTTTTTGGTTTTCAGGATTGTGGATAAGCATACATATATTATACAAGTTCAAGTTCAGGTCTCAACTCTGCCATATGGTGTGACCTGTTCCATCCATACTGTGTTAGCTACTTTTCTCTCATTGCTGAGACAAAATACCCAACACCCAAAATTAAAGGGAGAAAAGTTTATTTGGCTTAGAATTCTTGGAGGTTTCACTCCATATTCAGCTGGCTCCAAGGCAGGGTGGCAGAGGGGCAACAGTTCATGGTGGTGGAAGACACCAAAAGCAGCCAGGGACCTTAACAGCTCTTTCCTGTCCCTTTTATCTTATTCAGACTTAGGGGTGGGCAGCACTCACACCCTTACTCCTAGTGCCCTCGGGCCTCGCCCCACCATGAATCAATCACACACTCTTGATTCAACTACCTCCAAAATAGCCAACGAGCACATGAGGCCTTGGGGGGATGGCTTGACACAAACCCTAACACATACTATGAAGAAGAGGTCCACCTTATAAAGATATGGGGTTCAAGGCCAGGCATAGTGGTGCACACCTGTAATCCCAGCACTCCAGGTTGGGGCAAGAGGATCTCACCATGATTTTAAGGTCAGCCTGGGCTACATAGTGAGTTCAAGCCCAACCTAACTACATCGTGAGACCCTGTCTCAAAAAAAGAAGGATATTAAGTTGAAACTTTTGTTTTGCTTTAACACAAAGCCTCACTACATAGCTCAGGCTGAAGTTGAACTTGCAATGTAGCCAAGAAGTGCTAGGATTACAGGTGTGTGCCACCTCACCTATATGAGCTTCAAACATTTTTAATAAGAACACATAAAATATTTAGTTAATTGTAAAACATGACAGTAATGTTACTTTTTTGGGGGGGTCTGGTCCTGGAGATTGAACTTGGGGAGCACTCAGCTACATCCCCAGCCTTTCTTATTGCACAAGATCTGCCTCTGGGGGTGAAGCTCAGTGCTGGTGTTTGCCTAGGGAGAGCGGGAGAAGAAAGGAGGTTAAAATGATCAAGCTAGGGGCTGGGGATTTGGCTCAGTGGTTCTGCCTCCTGCCTCGCAAGGGCAAGGGCCGAGTTCCATGGCTGGTATCAAAAAAACAAAAGATCATGATATACATATGTACCAATTCCCCAAAATGAATCCAAATATTCTGTATCATAACTATATACCAATAAACATTTTTTAAAAATGGACTTAACATGTGTAAGGTACCAGCACTGCAAATAGAAAAATAAAGAGAAAAAAAGCATATGAGACAAGGTCTCACTGAGCTGCCCAGGCTGGCCTCAAACTCAAAACCCTCTTGCCCCAGGCTCCCAAGTAGCTGGGATCGCGGGTGTGCACCACTGTGCCTGGCTAGTAATGACACTTTGGACGTCAGTGGGGTTTTTTTTGGTACTGGGGATCAAACTCAGGACCTTGTGCTTCCGAGGCAGGCAGGGAAATACTGAGCTAAATCCCCGGCCCGTTTTTTTTTTTTTTTTTTTTCCTGTCGGTATTTTTTAAAGTTTGAGGATTGTGCCAGGGATTTAGCTCAGTGGCACCGCACCTGCCTCACAAGCGCAAAGTCCTGAGTTCAATCCCCAATACCAAAAAAAAGAAAAGTTACAGTTTAAGAATTAATGTCAATAGCAAAATGATCAAAAGACATTGCTAGAACACACTAAACAGGAGGACTCCCTAATAAAAGTCACATGCAATCCCATAATGATATAAAAATACAAACTACACCAAGTAATATTATCTTGCCAGGTATCTAAGAGGCTTAGGAGAATGGAACGCTCTCATAATTGGTGGGAGTGACACTTGATAGCTTCATCAAGGAGCAACTTGGGGCCCAGGGACATAATTCAGTGCCAAACTGGGTGTGGTGGTGCATGCCTGTTTTTCAGCACTCAGGAGGCTGAGGCAGGAGGATCAGCTAAAAAATGGGCTGGATATATAGCTCAATGTGAAGGCACTGAGTTCAATGCCCAGTAACAAAATAAAAATAAAAATACTGTTTTGGGCTGGGGATTTAGCTCAGTGGTTCCGGCACCTGCCTTGCAAGCCCAAGGTCCCAAGTTCAATCCCCGATACCAAAAAAAAAAAATACTCTATTTCAAAGCATTTCAGATTTTGGATTTTCAGATTAGGGACGTTTGCCACCATGCCTGGCCACAAACTTTTTTTTTTTTTTTTTTTTGCAGTGCTTACTGGGGATTGAACTCAGGGCCTTTGCACTGAGCTACATCCCCAAGCCTTTTTTAAAATATATTTTTGAGACAGTCTTTTAAATCATTAAATTGCCCAAGTTGGGCTTGAATTCTGCCTTGGACCCTGGAATAGCTGGGACTCCAGGTGTGCACTGCCATACCTGGCCTACCAACATTTTTTGAGTGCCTAATGTATACAAAAGACTGTGATTAGCCAGCTACTCCAGGGGCTGGGGCAGATGACAAGCTCAAGGCAGCCATTGCAACTTTGTGAGACCCTGCCTCAACATTTAAAAGGGCCTGGGGTCCAGACTCACTCCAGGGCTCCCAGCAGGGCCACCGCATTCCCCAACTGCAGGAGACACCTCCATAGGTGTACAGTATTGTCAGTGGTGCCCCTGCTCCGTCTCAGAATGCCACAATATGTAGCTTTGCTCAAACCCACCACATCATGCTTTTCGCCAGTATGGCATAGTATAGGGTCATACGCATGGGCTCTGGAGCCAGACTCATTAGGTTCTCACTACTTCACTGTTTATTAGTCAGTGACTTTAGGGGCCTTGTTAGTTTTGTTAACAACGATTAATGTACAGAGAACTTAATACAATCACATAATGTTCAACAAGAGGGTTATGTTGAGGGGTGCATCATTAGGCAATTTCATCATTGTGCAAATAACCTACAGTGTGCTGAAACTAAGCTGGCCATGATAGGCAGTGTAATCTCATGCGGCTACCATTGTTCACGTGGCCCATCATTCCCTGACCATCTCTGCGAGGCACATCACTACATACGTACCTATGTGTATATGTTTGTGTGTATGTCTATGTATGTATGCACACATATACTCAAATATATGTATATGTTTAGAATGGTAAAAAAGGGGGGGCTAGGGATGCAGCGCGGCACCCCCGGGTTCAACCCCCAGTGCCATTACAGACAGCTAAGTTAGAGAGAAACTAACAGTCAGAGAGGGACCTGGCCCTGGAGGAAGTCAGCAATAGATGAGGACATCAGGATTGTGGCTGGAGGTGCATTTGAAGAGGGCCAGGCTACAGGCAGAGACCCACAGCCAGGCCCGTGAGCTTCCCTAGAGATGAGCCGCAGCCCAAGGCTCTGCTGTGAACAGCACCACCCGGTCCAGAGACCCAGCTGGCCACAGACCAGACGCATGGGTGAGGACCTGCTCCCTCCCTGCCCTGAAGGTCTGTCCTTCCCAGGCACCCCACCGCGAGGCTCCTCTCCCATTTGATCAGCATTAGCGTCCTTGTCACCCTGCAGGCTGACTGTGCTCTGCCCCACACTGTGACCTTGCTGTGTAAATCACCCCATAGTGAGCCTCTGTGGCCACCCACTCGGGGCCCCTCCCGGAAATCCAGGGTCTGTTCTGCTTCCCCTCATTGCCAATAAAACTCTTCTAACTTCTGCCTTTGATTGCAGTTTCATTCCCGGATGTTGTGAGAGCACACACTCGGGATCGCTGACATCTAACAGGTGGGAGTTATTTTCCCCATCACAGCCGCCAAAACAACCCTAAACCAAAACCTCTGTAGCTGAATGAAGTAGCCGCCCAATGGGAGAGTAAGAGACAGACATTAGCTGAGTAACGATTAGTTTTGGAAGTAGAAAAGAGCCTCCTGTCTGGAGCCAGCAAGAAGCTGGCTGCTGGCTCTGGGGACCGGCAGCACAGCACCCTGCTGTGGCTCCTGGCAGCCCTGCTGCACCCCAGAGGAGCCCTGCAGGGAGCTGCATGGAGGGAAGGGGCAGAGGGCAGTCCCACAGATCTACAGTCATCTATGCTTCCTCTTTGGCTTTTGCACACACACACTCAAGCACCCCAGAGATCTCACATCCGTTGGCAGGAGGCTGGCCGCCCTCAGTCTGCTCCTCGCTCTCCAGGCACCAGACACAGCAGCCAGGTCAAGACTAGAAAACGCTGAGCGGGAGGGGAGGGGAAGGGAGGGGAGCGCTAAGGAAGAGCTTCCAGGAAGGCCAGACCTGAGCTCCATGAGCGCCACTCAGAGCAGGCCGAAGTCAGACCATGGCTCTCAGGCCAGCAGAGGCACCAAGGCCTCCTCCCAGCGCTGCGGGCTCAGAGTCCACTGCTGGTCAGGACATCGCCATCCGAGTCATCCTGAGGAGACAGATAGGGGACAGAGCACCTACAGTGCCTACACAGGCCGCGCGTTCCCACCCACCAGCTTTCCAGTGTGACTTTTTTTTTTTGGTACTGGGGACCGAACTCAGGACCTTGTGCTTTCGAGGCAGGCAGTAGAACCACTGAGCTAAATCCCTGGCCCCAGTGTGACTTTCTAAACTCCATTCGTGAGGAGGAAGCAGGCGAGGATTTAACTGTAGATGATAAAGCAAGCTGCCGGCCCTCAAAGTCAGCACCAGCCCTGTGCTGTGCACCCCTGGTCTCTGGATTCCAGTGACTGCACCGTTCCACACCATGAGGACGCTGAAAAGGCCAGCTGCTCTTGGAGGGAGGACCAGAGGGGAAGAGGGAAGGGAGGAAGGAGTCTTGTTGGGGTTTTGGGGTCTTGTTTTGTTTTCTTTTTTTTTGGTACCGGGGATTGAACTCGGGTCCTTGGGCTTACAAGGCAGGAGGCAGGACCAGTGAGCTAAATCCCCAGCCTTCATTTTTTGATACAGGGTCGAACTCTGTAGTCAAGGCTGTACTCAAGCTCCTGGAGATCCTCCTGCCTCAGCTTTCCAGGTGCTGGGATTACAGGTGTGCACCACCACACCTGCCCTCACTGGGATATCTTAAAGCTAGAAGAATACTCAACCTCGGGTGTCAAATTCAGATTTGTGCCCATGAACTGAGAACTACTAGGGGCCATAGGCTGGGATGGGTGCTTTCTAGAGCATCTGCATTTGTCCTATTCGTTTTGCTCTTGTTTTTGAGGAGCTGGAACCCAGGACCTCACCCAGGCTAAGCAAGTGCTCTACCACTGAGCCTCCCCTCAGCCCTCGGGTGCTCCCTGGAAGGCCCACAGGAGACTCGGGGAAGGGGAAGGCTCTACTTACATCCAGGTCATCCATGGCAGGGGGCAGTCTCTTGGTGCTGACCTTCTGCAAAAGCTAGTGGGAGAGAGAAAGGTCACAAGAAAGGGCAGAGCCAGGCACAGTGGCGCACACCTGTAACCCCAGCACTGGGGAGGTTGAGGCAGGAGGACTGCCATGAGTTCAAGGCCAACCTGGACTGCAGAGCAAGACCTTGTCTCAAAAAACATACAAACAAAAAAACCCCCAAAACCCAAAACCCAAAACCGAAACAGTCCACAGAACATGCAGAGCACTCACGCCAAGGAGCAGTCTGCCCGTGGGCGGAGAGACACTGCCAGGACACAGAAGGGCACTGGGCGGTGCCACAGGCGCCTGCAGCTCACCTCCGCATAATGCTCCACCTGCGCCAGCTCCCCCTCTTCGTCCCCTTCCCAATCTCTCCAGTTGTCGTAGTCCATGGACAGCCACACCGGCTGCGGGAAGAAGCAGAGTCGCAGGCAGGGGCAGGCGGCTGGGGAGGGTGTGGGGGGCAGGCGGGGAAGAGGACGGTGGTGGAGGGGACTCCGCCCGTGCCTCTGTCCCGGCTCTCCAGGCTCCAGGTGTCAGGCTCAGGGTCAGGAACAGTGGCTGGAGAGACACAGGGCCCTGCCTCCCAGGAGCAGATGGAAGGGGGAGCCAACATATCTGGAAATGATCGGGTCCTGAAGCCGCTGGGAGTCAGCCACGTCCGCCCAAGACAATGAGCTGCGTTCCTGGGGGCCAGACCAGGCTGCGGGTGCTGCTGAGTGGAGCACGTAGGGTCCACCCCAGGAGTGGCGGAAGCAGCTCAGGAGGCAATGAAGAAGAGAAAACGGGGGCAGAACGCACACCCCATTCAGGCTCTGGGGATTTACAGTGGGATGGCCAGGTCCTCCCAGTTCTCAAAGCAGTTAAGAATCTGCATTTGTAGACAAAATATCCACTTTCTTTTGGCAGTAAGGAGGATTGGCCCCATGGCTTTGAGCATGCTAGGCAAGCACTTGAACACTGGTCAACATCTCCAGGCCTTTTTATCTTTTAAGACAGGGTCTTACTAAGTTTCCCAGGCTGGTCTTGAATTTGTGATCCTCTTGCCTCAGCCTCCTGAGCACTTGGGATTACAGGCAAATATCCACATTTTTAAATGTCAGCAACAAATCAAAAACTGTAAACGTGGGCCAGAGATTTAGCTCAGTGGTTCTGCCACCTGCCTGGAAAGCACAAGGTCCTGAGTTCGATCCCCGGTACCAAAAAAAAAAAGGGCCGGGGATTTAGCTCAGTGGTTTCACTACCTGCTGCGCAAACGCAAGGACCTGAGTTCGACCCCCGGTACCAAAACAACAACAACAAGAACAACAAAAAAAACTGGTAAATGTCAGTAACCAATCAAAACAATTTTCATATTGTGAAGCCTGCTCAAAGGAACATGAAAGCCACATTTGGCCAGCAGGCACCCTACTTCCACAGGAGGGGAGAAGCCACTTCGGGAGTCCTATGTGGGAGCGTGACAAGGGCGGTGTGTGTCTTAGACCGTGAAAGACAATGCAGAAGAGAGTTAGGGTGTGGGGCCGAAAATATGCAACAAACCTCCCAACAAACCCAGAGGGATGAAGTCTGAGCCAGGAAGAAAGGAAGGGATGCACTCAAGAACATTTAGGAGAGCCAGGGATGTAGCTCAGCAGCACCATGCCAGCTGGGCACGCACAAGGTCATGAGTTCGATCCCCAATACCAAAAAAAAAAGAATATTTAGGAGTTCACAGGCGGGTGTGTGCCTACTCTGGGAGGCTGAG
This sequence comes from Heterocephalus glaber, assembly GCF_000247695.1. The sequence continues at coordinate 1,282,968 of NW_004624795.1, read as the reverse complement.
GCAGGAGGATCACAACTTCCAGCCCAGCCTGGGCAGCTTAGCAACTCAATGACACCGTATCTCAAAAAATAAGGGATGGGATGCAGCTCAGTGTGAAAACCCTGGGTTCAAACCCCCGTACCAGAAAATACTAACAGTATTTAAAACGTCAAATAGGCAGAAGCTAGTGAGTTGATACTGGCCGGAGAGGAGGCAGGGCCGTCGCGGCTCTGACTCAGGTCGCTGAGCCTGTGGACAGACACAGAAAGCCCAGCACCCCCGCTGCCCTCACCTTGATATCCTCCTTGGTGAGCCGCGGCCAGGCCACCTTCTCCTTCCATTTCCTCACAAAACAAGTTACAGAGCGGCCAGAGCGTTTATCCTGGGAGTCCTGCAGACAGAGCCTCGTGCTCAGCGTCTGGGTTTTGGGGTGATCTCCAGAGCCCCGGGCAGCCTGCGCGCACCCCTCACCTTGGAGTTCACCTTGGCGTAGAACTCAATCTCGTTGCACAGCTCCACCCCATCGCCGTTCTTGCAGCTGCGGAGGCAATGAAACCGAGACGATGTCAACGCTGCGACCGCGCTGGAGAAGGGCGTCCGGGGAGCCGGGCCCGAGGGCAGGCGCTACCTGAACACCACGCGGTGGTCCTCGAGGACCACGTGCACGTCCGTGCTGTCCTCCACGCAGAACTCCATGAACACGTACTTGGGCCTGTCGTACCACAAGGTCCGCGCGTGCTGCCTGAGGAGGGCACGACGGTAGTCTGTCAAAGCGTCACTCGGTGGGGAGAGGGAGAGGGAAGGGAGCGCCAGGAGCGTGGAGGTGGGGTGGGTGAGCCCGGGGGAATCCAAGGTGCCAGGCTTGGGGGCGGGAAGTAGGAAATTAGGGGAGCACTCGCGTCTCTCCCCCTCGGCCCAGTCAGAGCCCGGGTGTCCAGGGCTCCCACGGGGCTTGCAGTGCGCAGAACTGGGGCAGGGACAGTCCGGGGCGGGGTGGGGCCCCCGAACCTCTCACCGTGCCATGGCGACTCCTGCTGCCCGGTGGCGTCTGGAGTCCCGGGCCTGGCCGCTATCTTTAGATCCTGGGGCCGCCCTGGCAGCTGTCGCTCCTTATATGGCTGAGGGAAGGGAGCGAAGAAGGGACGAGGCGCGGCAGCCCAGGATCTGCATGGGGATGGGAGCCGGGAGAGCTCAGCCCAGCATCTGCAGCTCGCGGGGCCTCCAGAGGCGCTCAGATGAGGGGAGATCCCTCGGGGGCGAACGAACGACTCGCCCCCGGCCGCATTCGCGGCTTCTCCACGGCTGAGCATCCCGTGCTCAATTCACAGCAGCCGCTCAACAACAGATGATTGGCCAGGACGAAGGCTCCGGGGAGCCGCCCCCGAGGACGTCCTCCCGGAAGTCCCGCCCCAGACTCCCGCCCTCCCCGCGCGCTGTTGCCATGGCAGCGAGGGTGCGCCCCCTTGCGCCCCCCCCATGAGGCGGCGCTTCCGGGAAGATGGCGGCCATGCGAGCTGCCCCGGGACGGGTGACGGCGGCGGCCGCTGAGTCCAAGGCGAAGGACGCAGAGGAGGAAGAAGAGGAGTCGCCACCGCCGTGCGAGGCAGTCCGCTGGGCCCCGGTGGGGGCGGTGGCCGAGGCCGGGTCCGGGACGGCCGCGTTCTCGGAGGCGGCTGAGGAGTCCGGGACGGCCCCGGGGTCTCCCCCAGGCTCGCCGACCCGGGCGTTGCGGCGGCTGCGGGCCGAGCGGCGGCGGCTGGACTCGGCGCTCCTCGCGCTGTCCTCGCACTTCGCTCAGGTGCAGTTCCGCCTGCGTCAGGTGGTGCGCGGGGCGCCGGCCGAGCAGCAGCGCCTCCTGCGCGAGCTCGAGGACTTCGCCTTCCGCGGCTGCCCGCACGTGCTGGGGGACGAGGGGCCCAGGGACGCCACCTGCGACGAGGACTATGAGGGCGACGGGCCACCCGGGCAGCGGCCGCGGGTGCGGGGCGAGAGCCAGGTGAGCGGCGGGGTTGGGGACAGAGGTGCAGATGACAGAAGCCACCGGCTGGATGGACTTGTGTGTGTCCGAGATAGACAGGGGACAAGTGGACAGAGAGGCCTGGGAACCTGCGTGCAGGATGGGTGACCTGAGGCGTGGAAAACGTGCACGCCGAGTGAGGACGTGAGGAGCAGGAAGCCAGTTGAGCATCAAGAAGACGATGGGGGCTGGGGATTTAGCTCAGTGGTTTCGCCACCTGCTGCGCAAGCGCGAGGGCCCCGAGTTCCAGCCCCGGTACCAAAAAAAAGAAAAAAAAAAGACGACGACGGAGGGCTGGGGAGTTAGCTCAATGGTGCCGCCGGCTGACTCGCCAGCGCAAGGTCCCGAGTTCGATCCGCGGTCCCCCCCCAAAAGGCGACGGAAACCGTGCTACTCCGGTTTATTTGCCGCACGCCACATCACGTTCTAGGTCCTTAGCACTTCCCGTGTGAGGATGGAACCCTAGGCCTTGCACCTGATAAGGGTGCTAAGCCGGCACCCTGCCCCTGAGCACGCCCTCCCCCAGCTGTGCACTTTTGCTGATGAGGAGAATTGGCAAGTGAAAGGAAAGTGAGTTGGAACCCGTGAAAATTTCAGTCAATTCTCACGCTTTCCTAGAATCTGGGCAGCCTTTAAATCTTTATGTTCTCTTACCTGAGCCAAAATTTTGGCGGTCAACATGGTCTCTTAGGTCATGGTCTGTCATGGTCAAAAGGTCTGCGACTCCTGATTGTATGAATTTCCTAACCATAGTGAAACTCTGTGTACCACATCAAGAAGTTGTTTCTTTATAGGCTTTGAATCCCAGAAGTGCACAGTGTGGGTAACTTGTGAGATTGAGACTTGGTGCTTTTCACATTTTCATTCTTCCAAGTTACAACCCACACGAGGCCTTCTTCTCCCTCCAGGTGGTTTTAGCAGAGAAAATGTATCAATAGCAGATACCATGTGTTTATTCCAATCTGAGCTGCTCCGGAGCAACCCTGTGTTTACTTTTCCACCCTTCTCTCCATAGACCCAAGGCCTCCCACAGGAACAGCCACTTCAAATGGCCACACTTAAAGATAGAAACCGTCGTCCCCTGTGGTGGTGCACACCTATAATCCCACCATTCAGGAGGCTGAGGCAGGAGGATGGCCATGAGTTCCAGGCCAGCCCGGGCTCCATAGTGAATTCAAGGGCACCAAGAACTACATAGCGAGACCTTGTCTCAGAAAACAAAAAACAAAAGCTAGAAGCCATGGAATTACAGTGGGCAGGCTCTGCTCAGGAGCAGTCAGCACCAAAGGTTCTGTGTGGATGTGGCACTGTTTTTGGTTGTTTTTTTGTTTTTGTTTTTGTTTTGCTTTTTGGGTTTTTTTGTAATTCATTTTCACTTTCAGAAACAGTGTAATGCTTTTTTTTTTTTGGTACTGGGGATCGAACTCGGGACCTCCTACTTGCAAGGCAGGTGGTGGCACCACTGAGCTAAATCCCCAGCCTAGTGTAATGCTTTAAAAAGAAAAAATAGCACTGAATCTTCTCCGTAGCTTTTACCCCCCTCCCCACTTCCATAACAGAGTGCTTTCCCTTAGCTCAGTTCGTACTGGGAATGGCATCTGTTCTTCCTCCTATTGGGCTTGTCCCTCGAACTCTAGCCACCATCACAAGTGACAGTTCAGGAGTCTTCAGGGAAACAGAATCAGGGTTTATGGTTGGGGGGGGTTACAAAGAAAACAAAAACCAAGACTTTCCCCAGTTCTCTGTCCTTGGGCTAGCTAGATAACTTCCTCAGGTCAGAGTTCAGCATTTGAAATTTGTCATTTGGTACCTAATCTAGTTCAGTATCACAGAACAAATATGTCCTGAGAGCTGGCCTGTGCCAGGCACTACCCTGAGCATTGGGGACTCAAGGTCAAGGCCAGGTACTTGAGTAGTTGATCACTGGTGGAGACAGAATCAAAAACATACTGTGGTGGGACCTGTCTGGGTGGAAGTGTACAAGTGCAGAGGGGGAAGTGATTCATGCGCACCCACAGAAAGTGGGGGACCCTGTAACAGAGACCCAGGCCCTTACTGGGTGGAGAACAGAGACGGGGTTCCAAGAAAAACCTGACACTCTGAGGGGCCTGAGGGGGCATCCTAAGAGAGGACTGTTTCTATGCAGAGCAAAACTAAAGCCATATGGTTGCTTTTTAGATACAAATGAACAGAAAGTTAACTTGCTGTGTTTTGTTTGTTCTCTCTCATACCTTACCTCTGGAGGGCTTGGTAAGTACCTTTTTAAGGTTAAGTTTAATACTATATAAACTTACAGTTTCAAATGCAGTCATGCAAAGTACTGAGAGGGAGCGGGTGCGGTCTTTCATTTCTGGGAGGCTGTTTGGCCAAGATCAGTTTTCTCTAGCCTAACTAGACCTTTGAAAAAAGCAGAAAACACTTAACAAAAGGCCCCGTTGTATTTAGACCCAATTCCCAATGAAGGACAAATGTTTTCTTAAAGAAAACATACATGTAAGAAATCGCCATTCAGCAGGCGTGGTGGCGCATGTTTGTAATCCCAGCACTCGGGGCTGAGGCAGGAGGATCACTTCGAGTTCGAAGCCAGCCTGGGCTCCATAGTGAGTTCAAGGCCAGCCTGAACTACATAGAGAGATCCTGTCTCAAAAAACCAAAAACAGGAGCTGGGGATTTAGCTCAGTGGCTCTGCGCCTGCCTTGAAGCACAAGGTCCTGAGTTTGATCCCCGGTACCAAAAACAAAATCATTACTCTTGAACCTATCTCATGAGTGGAGGGTTTTGTCTGGGCGATCTGGAAACAGTATTTCACCATCATCACCGCCTTGAGCATTTTGTCCGCATGTCTGGTGCTGGGATTGAACCCAGGACTGTTGGCATGCTAGGCAAGCCCTCCACCACTGGGCTCCACTCCAGCCAGAGACGGTTCTTAATGTGCCCGAGCTGCCTGCTCTGTAAACAGACCCATCTCTTTTCTCAGAGTGAGCAGGAGAGACGGCAGCGCCTGGAAATCCAGCGGGAGAAGCAGAGGGAGCTGATCCTGCAGCTTAAGAACCAGCTGGATGACCTGGAGACATTTGCCTACCAGGAGGGCAGCTACGACTCTCTGCCGCAGGCCATGGTCCTGGAGAGGCAGCGGGTGAGCGACAGAGGCAGCACCAGCCCTTCCCCAGAGGCCTCAGAGAAGCCATTGACTGGCCCGGCTCTCGGGGAGGTTTCATTCACACGTGGGAAACGCGTTATCCAGGCCCTGTCGTCCCTGGGATATTTTGGCTGCAGTGTGCCTTGATGCTGTGTAGATTTTCCTTTAGTTGTCTGGAGTGGGGTGAGAAGAGATAGAGGACCAGAAGGCAGGAAGGCGTTCTGGCTGGCTGCAGTGGGGTATGCTGTAGTTCCAGCTATTCAGGAGGCTGAGGCAGGAGGCTCACTGGAGCCCAGGAGTTAAAGGCTGGCCTTCCAACATGGGTTCTCTTGGAACCTTTTTAGCGAAAGTCAATCTGAGGCTTTCTAGATTGTCAGGCACTGTGGATCATTCACAGTGTCCCCAAATGAAAGCTGAGTAGCCCAGTATAAAAACTTGCATGGAGAGCAGTGATTTCTCTCAGAGGGGAATGGAGGGCTCCTGTTCCCCGCGAGAAGAGCAGAAGCCTGGGTGACGTCCCTTGCAGCGGAGTACAGTGCTGCATGCCTGTGATCCCAGCTGCTCAGGAGATTGGGCAGGAGAATGGCAAGTTCAAGGGCAGCCTGGGCAATTTAATGAGACCCTGTTGTTTTTTTTTTAAAAAAAAACAAACCCAGGCTGGCACACACTTGTAGCCCTAGGACTTGGGAGGCTGAGGCAGGAGGATAACAAGTTTGGGCTGTCTCAAAAAAAAAAACAGAAGAAGAAGAAAGCTTCTCCCCACTATCTCCTTGGAAATCCCAGAGGTGTGCTCACGGCTGTCGTCTTGGCAGGTGATCATAGACGAGCTGATAAAGAAGCTGGACATGAACCTGAACGAGGACCTCAGCTCACTGTCCACCGAGGAGCTCCGCCAGCGTGTGGACGCGGCTGTGACGCAGATGGTGAGCCCAGCCCGAGTGAAGGAGCAGCTGGTGGAGCAGCTGAAGACCCAGATCCGAGACCTGGAGATGTTCATCAGCTTCATCCAAGGTCACGGCGGGCGGGAGGAGGGTGCGGGTGTGGGGTCCTGCTTCTGCCCAGCTGAGCCCTGAGACCCAAAGGCACTGGTCCGAATGGCGGAGCAGGAAGAGCTCAGGGTTTGGGAGCAGAGTTAAAATCCCAGCCTGGCCGCTTGCCAGCTTCCTGTCCTTGGGTAGGCTGGTAAGCGCGAGTCTCGCTCTGCTCATCTTTATTTATTGATTGATTGGTACCAGGGCTCGAACTCGGGCCCTTGTGCTTGCAAGGCAGGCGGTGAAACCACTGAGCCAAATTCCCGGCTCATCTGCTCACCTATAAAACAGTGATTTGTGCTTCGTTTACCTGGTAAATACTTACCAGCCAGGTGCCAGTCCTCATTTCCTGGTGATAGGCAGGAAGGGTGTGTAGACTTCCTGCTGGTTGGGGTGCCCTGATGTCTCCCCTCCCGCAACTCCTATTTGCAGATGAAGCAGGAAACCCCTTGCAAGCAGGCGGCAGACCCTGTGCGTGCAAGGCCAGCGGCAGGACAGCAGGCGGCTCCAGTGGGCCCGGCGGCGGCCAGGCCCCCCCAGGAAGCAGCACAGGTGAGTGGGGCGCTGAGGCCAGGCGAGACAGAAGCACATCGGCGCTTGCTTGGGTCTGCAGAGCAGAACATGCTAGTGTTACAGGGCTTCGTGGGGTGATGGTAAAGATACTGTAGACCAGACTGCGGTGAGGGCTGCACAGCTCTGCCCCACACCACTAGGGTGGGTGTGGCTGGGTCCTGCACTTTGGGGACGTGCCTTGTGTGGTGTGTGAGTTGTCTCAGTGCAGCTGGTGTGATTAACAAAAAGAAAAGTCCAGCTCCAGGCTGGGTGGTCCCTGCCTTCTGTAGTGTCTGTGTTGTGGGGCAGAAGCAAAGCTCATCTCTGCCGGGCGTGGTGATGCACACCTGCGATCCCGATCCCAGCGCTTGGGAGGGTGAGGCTGGAGGATCACTGCCAAGTTCGAGGCCAGCCTGGAATACGCAGCGAGACCCAGAGGGCTCCTTACTGATGAGCCACTGTCTTTTCCAAACAGCAAAGGTGGAGGATGTGAAGCACACCCGGGAGTCGGGGCTGCACCTGATGCGCCGTGCGCTGGCCGTGCTGCAGATCTTTGCTGTGAGCCAGTTTGGCTGCACCACAGGACAGATCCCGCCTGGCCTGTGGCAGAGGGGCCAGGCCGACAGGGACTACACCCCTCTGCTGAGGCGCCTGGAGGCGGCGGTGGACAAAGTGAAGCAGCTGGCCCTGCGGCACCAGCCGCAGGACCACGTGGTCACCTCTGCGCCACTCCGGGACGCGTCCCCAGGGGCCGGGGATGAGCTGACCACGGCAGTGCGGAAGGAGCTGACGGTGGCCGTGCGGGACCTGCTGGCCCACGGGCTGCACGCTGCGTCCCCCGGGGTGAGCCTGGTCCTGGCGCCGCTCGCCTGCCTGCTGCCAGCCTTCTCCTCGGGCCCCGAGGCCATGCATCCCTGGGAGCTCTTCGTAAAGTACTACCATGCCAAGAACGGCCGCGCCTATGTGGAGTCCCCAGCCCGCAAGCTGTCCCAGGCCTTTGCCCTGCCTGTGGGGGGTGGTGCCGTGGCGACCCCCAAGCAGAGCCTGCTGAGTGCCATCCACCTGGTGCTGACTGAACACGACCCCTTTAAGCGCAGTGCGGACTCCGAGCTGAAGGCGCTGGTGTGCTTGGCGCTCAACGAGCAGCGCCTGGTGTCCTGGGTGAACCTCATCTGCAAGTCGGGGCCCCTCCTGGAGCTGCACTACCAGCCCTGGAGCTACATGGCCCGCACAGGCTTCGAGAGTGCCCTCACGCTGCTCAGCCGCCTCAGCAGCCTCAGGTTCAGCCTCCCTGTGGACCTGGCCGTGCGCCAGCTCAAGAACATCAAGGATGCCTTCTGAGGACCCAGGCTGAGGCCCCGCCCTGCCTGGCCCTCCCACTCGGCTGCGCCGGGACCCTCTTGTGAGAAAGTCCAAGGAGGGGCAGTGCTGCGAGGCACAGAGCCCTGTGAGTAACAGCTTCCACCCCAGCGTGCGAACACGCGCACGCCTGGGCCTGGGCCTTCTGAGCCTGTGTCTCGGGAATCCGTTTCGGGCACAGCTTCTGCCCAGCCTCGTGTGCACCACTGTGTTTTAGAGACTTGGGTCTTTGTGGCAGTCACCGTGGGACTGAGCTTCTGGTCCTGAGGCCCCGAGGTGCCTGATAGTGGCTCTGAGCACCCATCCCTCAAGGGAGACAGTCAGGGGTCCCAGGGCCAGAGCTGGAAGCCCCTGTGGAATGCCGATTCCTCTTCCCTCCAGCCAGTGTCAGGCCAGGCCCTGCTCTCTGAATGCGGCTGTCAGGACCACATTTCCCTGGGAGATGATTTTACTGTGGGCCTTTTCCTTGGAGAGGTGGGAACAAGGGAGCCCTCACAGTGCAGGTGACAGTGTCGAGGGCATGAGAGCTCATGTCTGATCCTGTGTCCTCTGTGTGCATCCAGACGGGACACACAGCAGGTAGAACCAAGACCACTGCTTAGCGCGTCCTCACTCCAGAGTGCTCAGGTTCCGTGGTGTGCATCCCCGGCATCAGCCACTGGCACCACTTGTTCTGGGGCCAGATATGGCATAGGTCTGATGGCCTGGCGGGTCCTGCGGTGGGGACAGGAGCTGCAGCGGGTCCCTGTGGCTAACGGCCTAATGTCACTGTGGACCCTGAGTCCTCACGCCTCACTCAGCTCATGCAGGCTCTGTTCCAGCCCTGGCCGGCGATGGGAGACACTGCGGGCTCAGCATCGCGCCAGTCACAGGTGAGATCGCCAGCTGCACTTGGTCTCTGCACCTTGATGTTGTACATTTTCACTTAAATTGTGATCAGCAGCATGTTACTTAAGATGCACTGCTGATTTTTTGTTAGAACCGGTCCAATTTCCCTGTAAGGCAGGGTAAATGTAAGGGTCCGGCGACACCGCTCAGGGGCAGAGCGCTTGCCTGATCCAGTCCCCAGCACCACAAAAACAGTAATTGTGAAGTCTGAAGAGAAACGTTTGTGGTTGCCAATAAAATCAGTATTTTGTGCAGCCTCTGTGCAGCGTGCTGGGCTCTGCTGCCCCTGTCTCGCTGGCCTCATCCCTCGTCTCACCCAGCTCCAAACGGCTGCCAGAACTGTCCACTTCCCCCTTCCCCCACTGTGGATCCACCCAGACCTGATGGTAGTGCCCCGTGTGTGTGTGTGTGTGTGTGTGTGTGTGCGTGCGTGTGCGTGTGCACTCACACGTGTGTGGGTTTTTACCTGAACAGATCCACTACAAAGTGCCGTGGCCATCATCATCCATCTTGCTCTCGCCTGCAGTCCCATCCTGTATGGTCTCTTTCCTGTTGCCAGGATGCAGCACCTGGCACCTCAGCTTAAAGGAGCAGAGGCTTCATTTGGCCCACGGCTGTGGGAGATTCAGTCCATGGTCAGCTGGCTCCAAGAAGGCAAAAACATAACGAATAGTCCTGGCAGAGCGGAGCAGGAGACAGTACCAGAGAGGAGGGTCCAGGGGCCAGATGGAGTCCCTGAAGTCACACCTCCATGGCACACCCAGACGCACCCAGAAGTGTGCTTCACTGATCCCTAGGCGGCCCCCAAGCTGATCAGGTTGACAAGAGTTTACCGCCACATGTGCTGCTCTTGGAATTGGCACCGTGAGGTCCACTTGACTGGCCCTCATTTAGGGTGGTGGCTGGTATCTTGCCCAAATGAAGCCATAGGCACAGCCCTGGGCTCACCCTGGACCTGTCCTTTTCTAACCCTCAAAAAAGCTCTTGTGCATTCAGACTCCTAGGGCCAGGAGGAGCACAGCATGGGGTGTAGAGCACCTGCTCCAACTGCCTGAGGTCTCAGGTTCTGTCCCCAGCACTGAAGAAAACAGTTGGCACAAAAGCCGGGTGTGGGGGCGCCTGCCTGTAATCCCAGCACCCAGAAGGCTGAGGCAGGAGGATCAATGAGTTCAAGGCCAGTCTGGGCTACAGAGTGAGACCCTGTCTCAAAAAAACAGCCAGCACAGTGGGGAGTGTTTTTGTGTTACCCTAATTCCTTCTAGGATGTGACCCTCTTGTCTGTCCCCACTTTACAGAAACAAGTGACCGAGAAGTTACTTAGATTACCAGCTTCCCATGATGCCAAGAGAAGGGATTTGAACTCAAGCTGCCTGCGTCTGAAGCCTCTGTCCTTATCAATACCTCACTGCATGATGCTGTTTCTAGGACCTTCTGTTCATTTCTCCCTTTTACCCATCCCCCGATTTTACCCTCTCTGAGGAGGGAAAAGTATTTTCTACATAATTGCCAGAAATTTCTGTTCAGAGCTCTGGGCTGGGGCAGGGGGATGGGCATTGCTCTGCCACCTTAGCAAAACCCTAGGGTGTAGCCACAGGGACAATCCCGCCAGCAGCTAGACCCCAGCTGCCTGCTAGACCTGGGTATAGGAAAACAGAGCTCTGTCCTTGGTGTGGGAGTCAGCTCAAGTCTACCACTGAGCAGCGATGAAACAAACTATTTGTGGATCCACAGCCCACGGAGCTGCAGGGTCCACAGTATAAGTATGCTGTAAGGTGCCAGGCGCGGCAGTGCACACGTTTAACCCACCTGCTTGGGAGGCTGAGGCAGGAGGATCAAAGGTTCAGGGCCAGCCCAGGCAATCCAAAGAAAAAGTGGGTGTGTGTGTGTGCTGGGATTTAGCTTGGTGGCAGAGCATTTGCCTAATGTGTGAGGCCCTGGGTTCAATCCCTAGCAACACACACTCCCAAGGTGACTGCAAGCTTTCTGGGTTTTTCTCCAAAGAAGGAGCAAAAGAGGAACAGATGAAGGTGCTGGGAGAAGATCATGGAGGCAGAGATGTGCAGGGGAGTGCAAGGTCACAGGAGGAGCACTGGGGACTTCCTGTGCCACCAACTCTGCCTGCTGCTCTAGAACTCAGAGGCCAGAGTAGATCTTCACTGAGGTCCCTTTGCCTCCAAATGCCCTATTCCAAACAGCAGAAAAGAATTGGACAGAGCCAGGCGTGTGGTGACACACGCCTGTGATCCCAGCACTCAGGAGGCTGAGGCAGGAGGATAAGTGAGTTCAAGGAAGGCCTGAAATATATAGGGAGACCCTGTCTCAAAAAAAATAGGGCTGAGATTTAGCTCAGGGGCAAGGTCCTGAGTTCAATTCCCACTACCTCAAAAAAGCTAAAATAGGGGCCAGGGATCAAGCTCAGTGGTTCTGATGCTCGCCTGGCCAAGTGCAAGGTCCCAAGTTCAAGCCCCAGTATCAAAAAACCCCGAAAATTACTAAAAAAACCCGTGGAGATGTTTCCACATCTTGCCCAAATGAGACCTATTTAGGCCTTACACGTTCAGAAGAGCAAGAACCATGAGATACTCTGTCTTCCTCTTGGACTTGGAGGACACCCCGGGTTCACAAATGTGAGCCAGAGATTTTTAAGGGTGTCAAGGGTGTCGTCTGACCTCCCAAACCAATGCGAAGGTCTCAGCAGGAAGTACCGTCCCGGTGAGTGACGGGAGGCAATTCACTTGGGTACCTACTAGACTTGGGTTCAGACCCAGATGAATCCATCTACGAGAGGGAGTAGGCTCGATCTCAGGTCGGTAACTGTCCCCCTCTGAACTGCAATTCCCTGTCTAGATGGGAGGAAAATAACCCAAGGGCTGCGGGGCTCACTACAGCGCCGGGTACCGTGCCGGGGCTGTTCAGTGGACGGCTGAGGTCTGAGTCCCAACCTGGCCACCTACTCTCCTGGGCTTTTATGATCAGCCTAAACCTCCCTACATTCAGCTGTAGAACGAGGATCAGACTAGCGCCTGTGTCCTGCAGCCTCCTGAGGGTCAAATCAGTGTAAACAGAGCAGCCTGGCCTGGCAGCTGGGACACTGCTAGGCTGAATGTTGGAGGCCCAGGCCCGCGTTTCATCTTCGCCTCCGCTCCTTGCTAACAGTGAACACGGCAAGCATCATTAAACGTCCTATTTTGTTCCCTGCGTCTTCCAGGGCGAAAAAGTAAATTTTAGGGCCGGGGATTTAGCTCAGTGGGACCACGCCTGCCTTGCCAGCTCAAGGTCCTGAGTTCGATCCCTGGGGAAAAAAAAAAAAAAGGAAATTTAGCCTGTGGCCCCCCTCCTAGCGCCAGAGGAGGGAAAAGGAAAAAGAGACAGCAAAGCTGAAAGCCCACGTGCAGACACACCCTCTCTGCGCTTGCGAAGACCGGAGACTGGACTCCTTTGCTCTGGACTACAGCTGCAACTACTAATAAAGTTTGATTCAAATACGTGCCCTGCCAAGCTTTACTTTCCGCTTGTTAGCTTCTTCCGTCCACAACACAGCCTAAGCACCACACACCCCCGCGCCCGAGGGCTGAGGGGCGGGACCGGAAGTGACGCAAACCCGCGGTGTGAAAGGTTAGCGGAAGTACATTTTCTTCCTTTCTGCTGTAGGTCCTGTTTGGTGCAGTGGGTGAGTAGAGGCTCGGTCAGGTCTCCTAATCCGGCGCCATCCGGGATCGAGGGGTCTGCTGCCGGGTGTGTTCGGCCGCTACGTGTCCTGGGGTTTCCCAGCGGATCCTGTTCTGCGAGCAGATTCCCACGGGCGGGCTGGGCTAGGACGACAGTGAGCAGCCCAACGCTCCGGGCCTGCGCCTGGGCTTGCTCGCAGGCTGGGGGCGGCTTGGGGCCTCGCGGAGTCCTGAGCGGCCCCTTCTTACTCTGCAGAAATGGGCAAGTTCATGAAACCCGGCAAAGTGGTGCTGGTCCTGGCCGGACGCTACTCTGGACGCAAAGCCGTCATCGTGAAGGTACCGGGGCCCGGCGGGCGGCAGGCTGGGGTCCGGGCCTCGATCGGGGCAGGGGCCGCGGGAGGAGGAGGGAAGACAGGCCCTGTGAGTCGAGCAGGGCTCCTGGGCCGTGCGCGGCGTGGCTCTCCCGCGGCCGAGGTCTGGAGGGGCCGGGGCTTTGTGCCTGAGGTCGGACAGGTGGTGGGAGCAGCAGCCGGGAACAGGTGAGACACAGTCGGCCGTGGTGGCACACGCCTGCCATCCCAGCACTCGGGAGGCTGAGGCAGGAGGATCTCGACGAGTACCAGGCCAGCCTGGGCTACATGGACCTTTTTTCCTCCAAAAGAAATGGTCACTGTATGCAGTATTTTAGACCCTCACTATTTGCTGTCTCCCTATGGTTTGGGGCTCTGGCCACAGAACACCACCGGTGATGCTGATGTGGGGACCCCACCTGGCCGATTCTGGTCGCTGGCGTTCGGCTGCCAGTGTCCCTGTCCTGGCGCTGCCCTCAATTCCTTAGCAGTAAGATGGGGCCAGCGGGTATGAGTTTCTAGGACCCGGTCTTTGGCTCCAGCTCCTGCCGGATGCTGGAGGGACAGTTCCTGTCCTCTTATCTGCCCCAACCCGTTCCACACTGCCTGGTGGGAGTAAACTCGGGCTCTTACTCTGGACGTCTGGCCTGGCTGCGGCCTCTTGTCTGGTGGCAGCAGTGTCTCTGAGGCCTGGGGCGCTCACACCTGTGATGCTTCCTGCCGTAGAACATCGACGATGGCACCTCCGACCGCCCCTACAGCCACGCGCTAGTGGCCGGAATTGACCGCTATCCCCGCAAAGTGACAGCCGCCATGGGCAAGAAGAAAATCGCCAAGAGGTCAAAGATCAAGTCTTTCGTGAAGGTGTATAACTACAATCACCTCATGCCCACAAGGTGAGTGTTTCTGGATCGGACAGGAGTGCTGTGTATTTCTTCGGAAAGAGATGGTCACGTTTGGCTTCCGTCCCCCTCAGCCGAGGGTCTGCTCGTCTGCCCTGCTTTCTCTTTCTCACTCGGGAGGCTGGGGCAGGAGGAGTGCTGCAAATTTGAGCCCATCCTGGGCTCTGGGGAGAGCTGGGGTGCAGCTCCGAGGTGGGCAGTGATCCAGGGTACACAGATCCTAGTGTTGGACGCTGGAAGCAAGCAGACCCTGCCCTTGTTCCTCAAGCATGCTGCTCGGGGTGTCCTGGGGCACGTGCACTGCCCCACACGGTGTGAAGAGCAGAGGCTCCCGAACCCCAAGGGCTGGGACTGCATTTATTGCTGGGCTGTGGTTGGAGAGTCTTAGCTAGAAGAGAGAGTTGGGAGATTCTCAACCGTTTGAATCCATGTGAAAAAGCATGAAAATGAGGATTTCTAAAGAATATCACCAGGACTTCGGTAAGGCACTCGATGGGTCTTTGTGGGGTCGCCCCTGGCCAGGCCAGTGTCCTCGGAGGACCTGGGTTGCATGGGGCCCCGGCTGACCCTGCCCCGCTTGTTCCCAGGTACTCTGTGGACATCCCCTTGGACAAGACTGTGGTCAACAAGGACGTCTTCAGAGACCCGGCCCTGAAGCGCAAGGCCCGCCGGGAGGCCAAGGTCAAGTTCGAGGAGAGGTAGGAGGGCGTGGGGGTGTCGGAGTGTGGGTGTCCCGGGGCGGAAAGGTCCTTCCCTTCACTGTTCTTTTCTTTTCCCTTCTAGATACAAGACAGGCAAGAACAAGTGGTTTTTCCAGAAGCTTCGGTTTTAGATGTGTTTTGTTTCCATCATTAAAAAGTTTTTTTTAAAAATGCCTATGGGTTGGGGATTTAGCTCAGTGGTTCCACCACCTGCCACGCAAGCACAAGGTCCAGAGTTTGATCCCCAGTACCCAAAACAAAAATGCCCCTGGCTGCCTGCTGCGTGTGTCCCCAGAGGAGGGCCCTCCTCCCAAGTCGGAGGGGCAGGCCAAGTGGGGAGATTAAACCTGGTTTTGTGAGCCCAGCTTCCCCTCCCGAGGTCAGGTCATCCCTGGCTTTCACCCAGGATAGCCTGGGCCACTGTACTCCTCTGTAGCCATGGCGCAGGTGGGCGATGGCAGAGGGCAAGTGGGCAGCCCTTCGCTCGGGGTCCTGGGGCAGCCTGGCCTGCCTGACCTCACTGATGGAGCCAGGGGTGGCCGCTGCCTGCCAGGGTTTCGGTCTCAGTGCACCTGGGGAGTCGGGGCTGCGCCAGGCCACAGGCAGCCTGCATGCCCTGTGCTTCATGTGACAAGTTGAACCCTGACTGAGTCCGCCTGCCCGCTACTACTCGGTGCCACGGGGCGGAGCAGGGCTCTGCACTGACTACCCCCGGGCCTGTATTAGAGGTCTGGCCGAGTTGCCGGGGGCTGGGCTTGAGCTTGGAACCCTTGTGCCTCGGCCTCCTGAGTGCTGGAGTGCTAGGCCTGCCCCGCCCTGCTACCAAAGCTTGATTTTCCAGTTGACACGTGAGGCAGAGCGGTGCTGGGCTCGGAGCACAGCTTCGAGCCCCTCAGCTGGGAGCCTCACCGTCCCGGGCGTGTTTCACCGTAGTTGACCGACTTCAGGTGCCTGTGTATCCCGGGGCCCTGGGGAGGTGTTAGAGCGAAGCCGGAAGCCGAAGCCGGAAGCCGAAGCCGGGCGCTGGCGACCCGGCTGAGAGGGGCGGGAAGGCCCCGCCCAGAGGCGGGCTCAGGGCCGGTTTCACAGAAGCGAAAGTGGAAGCGCTCGGGCCGCAGGAATCGCTGATCTGACCTGCTGCCTCCACTCTTCCTCATGGACCCCAAGCCAGCGTCAGGGACCCTCGACGCCGTGAGTGGGCAGGCGCGGGCTGGGGGGGACAGGAGCTGCGCTTTCCCTGGGGGCCCATCTGCCCGGGGCTGGGGGTCCTCTCTCCCCTGCCCTGTCTCCAAGATGAGAATTCTCATAACCTGCAAGCCTTGAGCTTGGGGATTTTTTTTTATTTGTACTGGGAATTGAATCTCAGGTCCTTGCACTTTTGCTAGGCAGGTGAGACACTACTGAGCTAAATCCCCCGGGCCTCTTGGTTTTATTTTGTTGTTTTTGAGACGGCCTCGACTCCTCCTGTCTCAGCCTCCTAGAGCTGGGATCACAGGTGTGCACCACCACGCCCTGCAGGCTGGGGATTTCTGCGTCTGGGGAAGGGACCCAGGCTTTCATCAGAGGCTCGGGCTCCAGACACCCTGCCTCGATCTCTCCTGGCAGAAGCCCACCCCATCTCAGCTCCTGGCTAAGCCAACTTCCAGGGCCTGCAGGAAGAGGGGTCTTCTCAGAAGCTAAGCCCCTCCTACTCTGCCCCTACTCAGCTGGACTCAGGATGGGTCCCCAGACCCTGACCAGCACAGCGCCTGATGCACAGTGGCCGCTCACCAATGTTGTTGAGTGAATGAATGATCTCACCCTCTCTCCAGGCTTCTCAGCGTGACCCTGCCTATCTAGCACAAATAAGGGTCTATCCTTGGAATGTTTCCTGTGTCCCTCAAGTGTCATTGGAAGCTGGGCATGGTGTCACCAGCCTGTGATCCCAGCACTCAGGAGGCTGAGGCAGGAGAATTGCCGTAATATCCAGGCCAGTGTGACTTATGTAGTGAGTTCAAGGCCAACCTGAACTACATAGCAAGACCTTGCCTCAAAACACAAAAAGTTTCAGCCAGGGATGTAGTTCAGTGGCACCACGCCTGCTTGGCAAGCACAACCAAAAAAAAATTTCAAATCACACTTTGTTCAGGTTGTGTAAGTCAGGTTGTCCGGGGAGTGTGATTGGCCCACAGATGGGAAGAGAAACTATAGAAGTGATACTATAAGAATTACTGTACGAAGGACCCCAGTTTGATCCCCAGTGCCAAAAAAAACCCCAAAAAAACAAACCAACAAGAATTATTGTACGTTTTAAATTTGGGGAAAAGAAAATTAGACTAGGGGGCCAGGGATTTAGCTCAGTGGTTCCGCCGCCTGCCTCTGCCTCGCAAGCTCAAGAACCCAAGTTCGATCCCTGGTACCAAAAAAGAAAATTAGACTAGGTAGGCCAGTTGTAGTGACACACACCTATAATCCCAGCTACGGGAGGCTGAGGCAGGAGGCCGAAAGCTTGAGAACACCCTGGGCAGTTTAGCCAAGATGTCCCTGAAAAGCAGCTGGATGTGGTAGGCCATGCTTGCAGTCCCACCACTGTGGGAGGCGGAGGCAGCGGGATCACAGATCCAAGAGTAATCAGGACAGTTTAATGACTTGGTGAGAGCCCACCTCAGAAAAAAAGCCTGGGGATGTAGCTCAGTGCAAAGGCCCTGGGTTCAATCCCCAGCACTGTTTAAGAGAAAAGTGCCGTTTGGCTTATTATGAGCATTTTTCCATGTCACTAAATATTCTTCAATAAGGTGTCTTTTAAACTGGGTGTGGCGGCACACGTGTGTGACCCAGGCACTCCGGAGGCTGAGGCAGGGATATTACCAAGACTCCAAAGCCAGCCCAGACTGTGAGAAAGACTGTCTCAAAAGGCCAGAAAACATCACATCATGTCAGCCACACTGTCCCCGGACAGTATGCATCCTTTCCCCTGTGACCCATGACTTCCTGGTGTCCTAAGAGAGGACGTGTTCCTTATCAATAGCCTAGGAGGAGCAGAGTTCAAGTTCACTCTCCACTGACTTGGCTTTCCTGCCGTTGCAGTTGGGGACACCTGTGGGTCGACCTCTGGTCCTTGCCCTCGATATGCATGCCTGTGTTGTAACTGCCAGACTCAAATGGCACCAAATTGCTAAACCTCCCTGCGGTCTGCTGCCTTCTGAGCTGGGGACCGGGGGATTAGCACACATTGCCGCGCCCTGGGAGCCGCCCCGGTCACTCGGACCGCTTTGTCTTTGGTGCTGGGATTGGAGTCCAGGCCCAGGCCCAGGGTGGCTTTCAGGTTCGCAGATGAGCCCAGCACGGGGCCTGGGTGTTCGCTTCACAGGGTTCCTGCGCTGTTTGTCCTGCTGACCCTGCTGGATTGCACTTTGTTTAGGGCTGGAACCGGGGCCTTGGGCATGCTTCGCCAGGCCTCTGCCACTGAGCTGGACCCCAGCCCAGGCTGATCTCTTTAGCTCTTGCAGTACTGGACTTCGAACCCAGGGCCTTTGCACCGGCCCCGCCCACCCCTTTTTTCTTCAGAGACAGGGTCAGGGTCTCTCTAAGTCACTACGTTGTCCAGGCTGGTCTTCATCTTGCCACCCTCCTGCCTCAGCCTCCCAACTGTCTTAAACACCACATCTGACCTGGGGTGCAGCTCAGTGGCGGGCTGCGCAATTGGCATTTGTGAGGCCCTGAGTTCTACTCCTAGCACCAAAACCTGAAGCAGAACAAAAGAAAAACACCACATCTTTCACCTCGTTTCTTTCCAGGGATCTTCTCTAGTTTATCCATTTCCTGTTGATACCAAGTTGAAACTTTCTGCTTAAACCTTTTCTTAAGAAATATTTTTTGTGGGAGCCCGAGATGTTTCTCCATGGTGAGCACTCGCCCAGATCCTCTCTGGCAGTGGAAAAAAAAATCTCAGAAATTAGATTCTCAAACACAGTATACAGTGAGACCAAGATTTAAAGGGAAAGGAACATAAGCATGAGGTCCCGAGTTTGATCCACAGTACCAAAAAAACAACCTAGCCATCTTTGGCTTTGCTTTACTTTACCTTGCTTTTCTCTTTTGGTTTTTTTGAGACAGGGTCTCACTGTGCAGCCCAGGCTGGCCTCGAACTCGTGGCAGTCCTCCTGCCTCAGCTTCTCAGTGCTGGGATCATAGGTGTGCACCACCATGCCCAGCGCTCACACAGGTTTTCAGCACCCTCTGTGACATGCTCCAGCCCTTTCATTTGTTTACTTCATTCGTTCAGCACACATTTTCTGAACACCCCTGTGAGCCAGGGACACTCTGGACCCTGGGGACATGGAGGGAACCGGGGTGGAGTCCTGTCTGTCTGGCAGCCCCTGGTGTCGGAGGGGACCCCGTTTGGCAGCTTCCGGGCTGCAGCTGCGAGGCCTCTGCCAGCCCCGGTGTACCGGTGTACCCTCGGACAGAGCTGGGACTGTTCCTGCCTGCGCCGTTGGTGGTGTCCCTGGTCCAGCTCCAGGTCACGGCAGCTGAGGCCACTTGGTAAAAGTGGCAGACAAGGGACAAGCTGGGGACAGGGAAGGGCCTCCCACTCTGAGCCAGCTTCGTCCCCAGGAAGCCCTGGCCGGCAGGGTGGGGCCCAAGGCGAGCAGTGTTGGACCTGTGAGGTAGGTGGAGACACATCTGCCTCTAGGCTGGCAGAGAATCCAGTGGCACCATCTATATAAAAGGCTTAGCTCAGCCTGCAGTGGTGGCAATGTGCCCATGGCCCTGCTACTTGGGAGGCTGAGGCAGGAGGATTACAGAGTCAAGCCCAGCCTGGGCCAATCAGCAATTCAGCAGGGCCTTGTCTCAGAATACCCCTCACCAGGACCTAGCTCAGGACCTCGTGCTTGCCACGCATGGTGCCACTGAGCTAGATCTCTAGCCCTCAATTTAAAAAAACGATTGCTTTAATAAATTATATTTTGGGGCCGGGGATTTAGCTCAGTGGTTTCGCCGCCTGCTGCACAAACACAAGGACCCAAGTTTGATCCCCAGTACCTAACAAATAAACTAATTAATAAATTTTATTTTACCCCATCCCCCCCCCCGAAGCCCCCAATCTTTTTGTTTTTTGAGACAGAGTCTCACTATGTATGTAGTCCAGGCTGGTCTTGAACTCTGTGTAGCCCAGAGTGGCTTGAAATACATGGCAATCCTCCTGCCTCAGCCTCCCGAGGGTGAGTGCTGAGATGACAGGGGTGCGCCACCATGCCCAGCCCCCAAAATAAAAAAATTGTAAAGGGCCAAAGATGTAGTCAAGCAGTAGAGCACTTGCCTGACACGCCTGAGGCACGTGGTTCATTACCCAGTACCACACACAAGCAGAAAAGGACGAGCCTGGCAGTCAGCAGATGCTAGCAAGCGCAAGGCCTGGGGTTCCATCCCCCAAATTCAGGGCCCAGTGGTGCACACTGTGATCCCAGCTACTTGGGAGGCTGAGTCAGGAGAATTACAAAGTGTAAGGCCAGCCTGGGCAATTCAGCATGACTCTGTCTCAAAATAGAAAGTTAAAGAAAGGGGCGGGGACGCGGCTCAGGCAGCGCACCCACTGTGGTCCAGGCAGCTCCGACGTCCCCTGCCAGCCCTACTGGCCTCCCCACTGTGGTAACGGGGTCCCGACTCCCCCTGCCCCTCGGCCACCATGGCGCTGGGCCCTGCCTGGGTCCTTCTGCTGCCCAGTCAGGTCTGTTAGTGCCGTTGCTTGTTTGTTTTGCTCTTGCAGCCCTGGAAGTGACCCAGAGCCTTCACACTGAGCTACATCCCCAGTCTCTTTTTATTTTATTTTATTTTATTTTATTTTTTGGTACCGGTGATCGAACTCAGGCCCTTGTGCTTTTGAGGCAAGCAGCGGAACCACTGAGCTAAATCCCTGGCCCTCCAGCCTCTTTTTAAATTTTAAAACAGGGTCTCGGGCCAGGGATTAATTCAGTGGCACCACACCTGCCTCCCCGGTATCAAAAAATAAATAAAATAAAATAAAAAATAAAACAAGGTCTCTCTAAATTGCCCAGGCTGGGCTTGACTTTGAGATTCGCCTGCCTCAGCCTCCCAGAGTGCTAGAATTCCAGGCTGGAGGCGCCACACTTGGCTTCTGAGTTTGTTGAACTCTGGCTCTACAGTGAAGCAGCCCTGGCTGCGTAGGGCACTTCCAGCCTCCCATGAGCCTCTGGAGGAGGACACCATGCCCGGTGGACAGAGCCAGGCCCACCCCAGGCGGAGGGGCGGCTGGGCCTCATCTTCCCAGCCCCACCTGCCCACTTGCCCTCCCACAGGCCGTCTGTGCCCTCCTGGAGGACCAGGCCAGGCTGAAGAGGAGGCTGCAGGAGCTCCAGCAGCTGCACAAGGAGGCCAGGGACACCCCCAAACTTAAGGTCAGGCGAGAGGGCTGGGCCTGGTGGAAGAGCGGGTGTTTCCTGGGGGGGCTGCCGTTGCCTGCTCCTCTGGCCCTCCCAACCCCAGCTGGCTCATCTAGAAAGTGGCTCCTCCTGGGCCGGGCCAGCCAGGTCCTGTGTGTGGTGGTGAGGTGCACTCAACCCACACAGGAGGCCCTGGGATCCCTCCCCAGCAAAGAAGAGGCCAGGTGTGGTGGTGCACACCTGTCATCCAGCACTCGGGAGGTTGAAGCAGGAGGAACGCTGTGAGTTCCAGGGCAGCCTGGGCTGCACAGTGAGACCCTGGCTCGGAAAAGCCAAAGTACACAGAATAGCAGCTGCATCATCAGCTTGTCAACCGTGTGCGGTGGGGCCCAGCCTGAATCGTGCACACGTCGTCCGCACGGGCTGCCTGAGCGGCCGGATTGGGCCCCTTCTGTCAACCCCGGAAGCCAGAAGCCGACACCAGCCCCCACCCCACCCGCCCACAGGTCCCGTTCCCAGTGCCCGAGGTCCCGCTGGAGTTCCGGGGCCGCACTGAGCAGGGCCGGGAAGCGGCCGGGTCCTCGGTCTCCCAGCTGCGCATCTGCTGTCCTCTCCCGGGAGGCTCTGTCCTGGTGACCTTCGATGACCCCAAAGGTGGGCTGGGGGACCGTGGGGGGCCCGGGATGGGGGGCCCGGCACTGACCCCGCCCACCCCACAGTGGCCGAGCAGGTGCTGCAGCGGGAGCTGCACCAGGTGAACCTGGAGGAGTGTCGCCTGCGGGTGCGCGTGCGGCCGCTGGAGCTGCCCATGGTGACCGCCGTGCAGGTGTCCAGCGGGGCGCGCAGGGAGCGCGTGCTGGTGAGCGGGCTGCCGGTGGGGCTGGCCCTGCCCGAGGACACGCTGCTGGACAAGCTCGAGCTATTCTTCAGCAAGGCCCGGCATGGCGGCGGCGACGTGGACACCCGTGAGCTGCTGCAGGGCGGCGCCGCGCTGGGCTTCGCCGACGAGGGGGGTGAGGCCCGGGTTGGGGGCCGGGGGGCTGAGGCGGGAAGGGGGAGGCTCCGTGCCGATCGCCCGCGCTGTCCCGGCAGTGGCCCAGCGCCTGTGTCAGGTCGGCCAGTTCCAGGTGCCCCTGGGTGGGCAGCAGGTGCCCCTGAGAGTCACCCCCTACATGAGCGGGGACATCCAGAAGGCTGAGGTGAGCACCCTCCTCTGCCGATTGCCCCGCTCCCCTGTCCTCCTCCCGTGCACTGTCCTGCCTCAGCCTCCCCCTGAGGCTCCAATCCCTCCGCAGATCCAGTGGCAGGCCGTGCCCCGCTCGGTGCTGGTACTGGGTGTCCCCGACGTCCTGGACGGCCCAGAGCTGCGAGACATCCTGGAAGTCCACTTCCAGAAGCCCACCTGCGGCGGTGGAGAGGTGGCGGCGGTGGCCGTGGTGCCCCCTGGACAGCGGGGCCTGGCCGTGTTCACTTCGGCCTCGGGCAGGGGGCGGGAGCAGTAAACCACCCTTATCTATCGCAGGCTGGGGTCCTGCCTGTCTCATTCCGGGGCACCTGGGCACCTGCTTGCGTGCCGCTGGGTGTGGCTGGAAAGCGCCCCGGGCAGTGGGGAAGTGACACCCAGAAGTGGCCGGCTGGGTTTGGCTTTTTATTGACACAAACACAATGGCAGCTGTGCCTGAGAGGGGCAGGCACACCCCACGCGAGGCCACCCGTCTGCTTCCCTGCCCTCCTAGTGTGGGGGCCGCAGCCCAGGCCCTTGGCTCCCCATGCCTCTGCTCACCATCTCCCACCCCGCAAGGGAACCTGTCCTGCCTCCCCCTCGGGCTGCGCTGTCCCCAGCTGAGACCCCCCTGCCTCTTCCTCCTCCCAGGCTGCTTCAGGGGCCTTTGGGGCAGCTGTGGGAACGGGCCCAGCCCTGGGACTGGACGGGGAAGGCACTAGGGCGGGGCGGAGCGGGCTGGACCCCGCCCAGCACAGGTTTCCGGTGTGAGCGCAGTCGCAAGGCCTCAGTGGCAGGGCGCTGGGAGCCTGGGCTCAGGGCGGAGCAAGAGGGGGGCGCACCCCGAAGAGGCGGAGGTGGACCGAGTCAGGGTTAAGCAGCTGGGGTCGGACGGGCGGGAGGGACGGGGTCATGCTGGACTCACTCAGGGAGCGGCTGGCAGGGAGGGCAAGGCAGAGGGCACAGGGCAGGCGGGGTTGAACCTTGGCACGAAAGCAGCAGGCACGGGAGCAGCAGCCTCCTGCCCGCCCTGCCCCTTGGCAGGGCCTGGACACCCAGTGCTCGCTTCCCAGCCCGCGTGGGCCAGCAGGGCCACAGAGCAGCAGGCAGGGGCCAGCGACAGGCAGGCCCACAAGCCGCACTAGTTCTCCTGGGGCCCGGGCACCAGGACCACCTTGCCCACGTTCTTCTTCTCCTGCAGCTGTTTCATGGCGTCGGCCACCTGGGGAGGAAGAGGAGCCCTTGCTCCCGGTGCCCACCGGCCCCACAGCTGTGCCCCAGGAGTCCCAAGAGAAAGATTGTCTTCTGTGTAGCACTGAGGCTTGAACCCAGGGCCTTCGCACCGGAACTACAGCCCCAGCCGCTTTTATTTTTATGTTTTTTTTTTTTGCGGTACTGGGGATCAAACTCAGGACCTTGCACTTGCGAGGCAGGCGCCGTGCCACTGAGCTAAATCCCCGGCCCCCAGCCCCTTTTATTTTTAATTTTGAGACAGGGTCTCAGTTGACCAAGCTGAATTTGATCTTGGACCCTCCTGCCTCAGCCTCCCAGAACAGTGGGACTGAGAAGCCCTCTGGAGAGCCCAGGCCTCCTGGCCGTACCCGCACACCCACCTTCTCGAAGGGCCAGACGGAGTCGATGTGGGGCTTGATGTGGCCCTGGCTGTACAGGGCCACCAGGCGGGCCACCACGCCACGGAGCAGCTCCGTGTCCTCCTCCAGCGCGCCCAGGTAGAAGCCGCACACGGCGCGGTTGGACTGCAGCAGCTGCTGGGCCGTGACGCTGAACTGGTTCCACCACGTGCGGGCCATGGCCACCAGGTTCCGCTTGGGGCCCGTCAGCATGTTAGCCACCCCTGTGGGTCCGGGACGAGGTGGCCGCCTGTGAGCCGGGCTTCACATGCTTATCTGCCCCCGCCGTTACCCTCCGGGGTACTAGGAGTGACAGGCAGGGTGGTCCCAACACTGGCTGTCTCAGAAATTCCCTTCATCTTCACGTTTACTTCATTTTAAGTTTAATTTTTGTTGGTCCACGTTTGCAGTATGTAGTAACTATATTGACCACAAGGAGTTGGTGCATGTGTGTAACACATCTTAATTTATTTTTGAGACAAGGTTTTGCTAGGTAGTTGAGGCTGGTCTTAAACTTACAGCAATCCTCCTGCCTCAGCCTCCTGGGTGCTGGGATTACAGGTGTGCATCACCACACCTGGCCTCAGATCTTAGTTGATTTTTTTTTGGTACCGGGGATCGAACTTGGGTCCTTGCACTTGCACAGCAGGCGGCGAAACCACTGAGCTAAATCCCCAGCCTAGATCTTAGTTTTTATGTCCCCCCAATTTACTTTTTGTGTAAAGCAGCTTTTTGTTCTTTGAGACAAGGTCTCACTGACTCTGTAGTTCAGGCTGGTCTTGGACTCACTGTATAGCCCAGGCTGGCCTCAAACTTGCAGTGATCCTCCTGCCTCAGCCTCCCAAGTGCTGGGATCACAGGTGTGCACCCCCTCACCGGGTTTGAAGCAGCTTTCTGAATGGAAATCCAGCTCTCCCAGGGTGGGACAGGAAGGCAGCTGGCCGGTGTTGCACCCACAATGGTCCCCAGCAGCAGCACGGGGGACCCGGATATACGCAGAGCCACAGAGGACTCCCCAGGAGGCAGCCACTGAATCCACTGCCGCTACCCGGGGCTGCTCTGGGCCCTGAGCCTCTACCCAGATCCCCACCCCCTCGCCCGCTCACCGTAGGAGACGACCTTGCCCAGGGGTCTGAGGAGGCCGTAGCCCTTGGCGGTGTCGTACCCGCCCCTAGTGTCCATGACGGTGTCCACTCCTGTCAGAGGGGGAGCAGAGACAGGGTGAGGATCGGCGATCGGCGGGGGGGGGGGGGGCTCCTCCTGTCCTGTGCCGGCCCCGCCCACCTTTGGGGGAGATCTTCCTGATCTCGGCCGCATAGTCTGCAGTGTGGTAGTCGATGGGGTGGGCGACCCCGTTCTTCTGCAGCACCTCGTGCTTGCTGGCCGAGGCCGTCCCAAACACGGTCACGTTCTCCACTGTTCGGCACAGCTGCAGGGCGGCCATGCCCACACCGCCTGCAGCAAGACATCCACAGAAGGAGCCTGGCAACCCCTGGGCACAGCTCTCTCCTGGCCTCCGGGGACCGTGCTCATCTGGGACCCAGGTCCCTGCATTTCCATGACTGAGACTGACCGGGGGAGGGTGGCCAGAGAGGAGAGGGTGTGGGCCAGGGCTGGTTGCTAAGGACACCAGGCTGGACCTGGAGCCGCGTTACCACAGCAACCCTCCTGCAGAGGCCTCTGGGCACCCCAGGCCCAGGCAGCCTGGCGTTGCCATGGCAACGAGCCAGCCAGGCTGCTGGAGGGAAAGCCGGGCGGGGCCAGGGAGAACAGGGAAGGGCCCTCACCTGCAGCCATGTGCACCAGGACGCTGTGGCCAGGCCTCAGGTTACCGAAGTCGAAGAGGACCATGTAGGCTGTCAGGTAGTTGACCAGCAGGGCCGAAGCCTCTTCAAAGGTCATGGCCTCGGGCATGAGGAAGGTGTGGGTGGCGGGGACTGTGGCCTCCTCCTGCCACATGCCCCACCTCGTCAGCACCATCACCCGGTCCCCCACCTGGAAGAGGGAAGAAGGGGGCCAGGCAGTCACCCCCCCCAACTTCGCTCCCCATGCCCAGGCATCTTCCGGAGGACGGGGAGCAGAAGCAGCAGTCCTGGGCAGGCCCATAACAGCCACCAGCAAGAGCTTGGCTTCCCGGAGAGCTTACTGAGGGCCAGCCCTACCCAAGTGCCTTACACAGCCCTGAATCACTGGGCATGGTAGCGGATTCCTGTGATCGCAATACTGGGAGGCTGAGGCAGGAGGAATGACGTGAGGTCAAAGGCCAGCCTGGGCTACATAGCAAGACCCTGCCTCAGAAAAACAAAAAAGCCAGGCACGGTGACACATTCCTGTAATACCAGCACTCAGGAGGCTGAGGCAGGAGGATTGCTGCAAGTTCGAGGCCAGCCTGGGCTACACAGTGAGAGTCTTTCTCAAAAAAAAGTTAATCTTTCCACCAGCTCTGAGGTAGATCCTACCCTTATGTTCAGCTGTATAAGATCACTGATCTCAAGAAGCTACGGTTAGGCCTGAGTGCAGGTGGTGAAAGGGAGCAAACTGCCTGTGTTACAGAAATGCCCTCCACCAACAGCCAGCAGTGTGACTGCAGGCAAACAAATTATCTTGTTTAGGTTTGTTTTTTTGGTACCAGGGATCAACTGACGACCTTGTGCTTTTCGAGGCAGGCGCCGGAAGCACTGAGCTAAATCCCCAGCCCCAAACAAATTATCTAACCAGTTTTCTTATCTGCAAAGCACGAGAGTACTAAGGCTCAAGTGGAAAAAACCGACCGACGACTTCCAGCCCCAGCAAGTAGGAAAGGCCGCCGAGTGGCAAAGGCACACGAGGCACAGGACCTCAAGCTGGGTATGGCCGGGTCACCAGCACTGGACCCTGAAAACCTTCACCTGGTAACCCGGTGGGCGGGGCTGCACCCCAACCCAGCCACTAGGAATCACACTTCCCCTCAGCCTCGGAGGGAGGAGTGGAGGTAACAGGTCCCCAGGCTGGCACCCAGTCAGGGAGGCCCGGGCAGGTTAGGGCCAGCACGAGGGGGCACACAGCCCAGGCCGGTCCTACTCCAGCCAGGGAGGAAGGGGAGGCTCGCGGTCCTCCTACCTACACTGCGCCCTCTCGCGTCCCCCAGCCCCCCTCAGGTGACAGCGTGAGCCTGTCTGGCAGCCTACTGCAGCTGCACACCGGGCCCTCCCCAGGCAGACAACGGGGAAGCGGGGCCGGTCTGCTCTTACATCAGAGCCTTGGGATTTCCTGTATTTACCCTGCGGAAACGTGAGGGGAGGTGGTGGCGCCGCTGGGCACCCAGAACTGTGCCTCCCTGCCCAGCATTCCTCTCCCGAGTGGGTGACCAAGGAGTGCGGACGGTAGGTCCAGAGGTGGACTCGGGGAGACGCCTCTGAGGAGGAGGGGCAGCTGTGCAGTAACTCCAAGTGGCCCCCAGCTCACCCTGAACCCCTGGACACGTGACTCGCAGAGGCTGCACCCAGGGCTCTCAGAAAGTTGATCACTGGGAGGTGTCTGGTGTCCGGTCCTGGCCGAGATGAGTGATAAGGGAGGAGAAAGGGACTGGCAGAGCTGGGCCAACCTGCTCAGGCACCCTCCCTACCTAGCCTCGGGTTCGAGGCCAGGGTCCCCGGAGGAGGCTGAGGTCCACCCGGAAGGGCCCGGCCAGCAGGGTCTGTGCAGCTGAGTCACGGTGGGCGGGGGCCACGCAGTCACGGGAGACAAAGATCCCCCCCCCCCCGTGATGGGTGGGTTCCGCCCACGCGGCTGCATGTGACTCGGGTTTGGCAGGGCCCCGCCCAGCCCCGAGGACACGGCCGTCACCCAGGCTCACTGAATACCCCTGGGTGTCCGGAGGGCCGGGGTTCAGGGTTCTGGGGTGTGCTGACGGGGAATGGGGGTGGGTGCGCGGGTCACTGCGCGCATGCGCGTGGGTGTCTTATTGTCCCTCCCTCCCCCTACCGCTTTAGGGCGGTGGCCGCGACTCGGAGTGGTCGGGGACGGGGCCATCACTGTCCTCCCCCCAAAATAATACCATTCTCCAAGAACCCCGAAATCGCAGTTCCAGCGAGGGCTCAGCTCCCGGTCAGAGCCTTGGTTCGCTTTGCTCGGGGCCTTGCGTTCCAGCCCCGGCGCCACAAAACACAGAAAAACAAACCTGGGCGTGGTGGGCACGCCAGTACCAGCACTGGGAGGCTGAGCCAGGAGGATCTCAAGCTGATGCCCAGCCAGGGTACCTAGTGACTTAGTGAGACCCTGTCTCCGAGGAAAATACGCTGTGGGTCGTGGCTCCGAGCGAGGGCCCGCGGTTCCCCCCGCCCCGCGGCCACTCCCCGGGCTCACCTTGCGGTCGGCCACGCCCTCGCCCACGGCCACCACCTCGCCCGCGCCCTCGATGCCCGGGGTGACCGGCAGCGGCGGCAGGCGGTCGTTCAGGCCCTGGCGCGCGAACAGGTCGGAGAAGTTGAGGCCGCAGGCGCGCACGCGCAGGCTCAGCTGGCCCGGCCCGGGCGCGGGGGTCGCGGCCGGCCGCCGCTGCAGCTTCACCTTGTCGTAGCCGCCGAAGCCGGTGAGCAGCAGGCAGCGCAGCGTGGGCGCGGCCGCCTCGGCCGGCGCGGGCTTCGGCGCCGGGTCCTCCGCGGGCGCCGCCTCCTCGGCCGCCGCCGCCGCCGTTGCCAGCCCCGCGGCCGCCTCGGCTCCGTCTCCCTCGGTGGACATGGCTGGACTCGCGACGCGCGCTCGGCCGCACCAGGGTGCCGCTGCGGAGGGCCGGGCGGCGGGCGCGCAGCGGACTCGGGGGCGGGCACGGGGCGGGGCGGCTCGGGGCGGGGCCAGGAGGCGGGTGCTGACTGGACGAGTCTTTGGGGGCGGGGTCGTATGGGCGGGGCGCCAGGCGAAGGACCGGACTCCAGGGGCAAGGAGGGACCGTAGGGGTGGAGCTCTGGGGGGCGGGGCGGGGTTCTGGGGGGGCCAGTCTCCGGCTGGCGCAAAGGGCTCGGGGGCGGGGCTCGGTGGGGGCGGGCTTCAGGTGGGGGCAGGGCCTCGTCGCCCACAAGGGATCAATCAGGCCGCTGCTGGACTAGCTGGGGACCGCGGAAAAAAGGCACAGATCAGCGTGAGGACGTTCTTGGGTTCGTACAGACACTGGGACTTCACTCAAAATAAATCCCACATATAATAAAAGCTCCGCAAGGGCACCCCAAAGGATAATCCCCATATCTTGAGAGCTGGGGAGTCAGGCCCCATCGAGCCTGGCTCGGGCTCCGACTGCCATCAGGAACGCTGAGGCCTCGGCGGACGTCGGACACGCGCGGGCTGTCATCCGCTCCTCCTGAGCCTGAGGCAGGATGGCGGCGGACGAGGCTCGGGGGCGGCAGGCGCCAGATCCTGGGCTCCATCCCCAGCACCGCACGTTAAACACGTTAAAGCTGCTACCGGTGGACATCTGTGCCTCCCGTCCCTTCTGTGAAGTGGGGACGACGCTGCGACCCCTCTGGCCATCTTTGCGGTGTTATCAGAACAAGATAAAATTAAATTGCGCACCCTCCATTTAAGGAAACACTGTTTTCGGTACCGGGGATTGAGCCTGGGGCCTTCGCACTGAGCTACATACCCAGCACGCCCCTTTTCTCCCCAGCCCTTTTTTATTTCTTAATTTTGAGACGGAGTCTCAGTCACTAAATCACCAAGTTGCCCAAGCTGAGTTTGGACTTGCGATCCTTCTCCCTCAGCCTCCCAGAGTGCTGGGGTTACAGGCGTGCGCCCCCACGCGTCCGGGGGTAAGAAACACTTTCAAGGGGAAGGTTGATCGTGTTGGGCTCGGAGTCGGGCCATTTCTGGGTTCCAGCGCCTCTCCCTCCCTATCTCCTCTCCCCAGGCATCCACAAGAGGACGCAGCTCCCCTAAAACTTCCACCCCTCCGCTCCCGGGGGGAGCGCCTCTGCCTAGCTAGCCCGGGGGCCAGGGCAGCCCTGCCTTCTCAGGTCCCCTGCCCCTGACCCCGCCCCCGTCGCCAAGGAGATGGGAAGCTATGACGTCACCCGCCGGCGGCATTGCAGTCTGTAGTCCAGGTTGCCCCAAACCCACCCCGCTCCCTGACATCTCGCCCCCATGTCCAACAAGTGCACCACTGCCTTGCGTGGTCGGCGCGAACACACCCGCATGCACGTGTGGGAACACCGGAGAACCGAGCCTCGCGCGTGTGCCCTTCACACCCCACCCTGGGAACTCCGCCCCGCGCCCGTCCCCAAGGAGGTCAAACCAGCCGGTCCCAGCTAGCGAGAGGGCGCGCGCCTGTCATCCCACACTCTGGGACTGAGGCATGAGGACTGCAAGTTCGAGGCCAGCCTGAGCAACATAGTAAGATCTTGTTTCAAAATTTAAAAAGGGCTGGGGGCCCAGGGATTTAGCTCAGGGCCGAGGATGTAGCTCAGTGGCGCCGCGCCTGCCTTGCAAGCTCAAGGTCCTGAGTTCTATCCCCGGTACCGAAAAAAAAAAGAGTGGGGATGTAGCTCAGTGTGAAGGCCTAGCACGGGGCGGGGAGGGGGGAGGCTGTCTGCTAGGGCCACACCAGCTGTCTGGAATCCGGCTCCCGCCCTTGCTCCCCGGGCCCCGCCCTATCCTAGAGCCCCGCCCCTTGGGTTGCGGTGGGGCGGAGCGGACAGTGGGCGGAGCGATTGACCAGACAACTCGGAAGGCGGGGTCGCGGGCGATTGGGCGAGGGGCTGTCAAGGGGTCGGGCGGGGCTGG
>NW_004624795.1:1226540-1251743 GCF_000247695.1 Heterocephalus glaber | reverse complement strand
CCCCCCCCCCGCCTCACCAGGACCCCGAGGTTCCGGGCCAGCCCAGCAACCCATCCAATCTAAAGGAAAGGGAAGTCCGTGTTCTACCTAATTCTAGGGAAACTGAGGCGGGACCTGGTGAGCCGGGCAGACTGTCCTAAAGGAGAGCCTGGGCCCCAGTCTCGGGGGTAGCCAGTCTGCTGAGGGACTCAGATACAGGCTTTCTCCTGCCCGGCAGAGCTGGAGACTTCCCAGGCCAAGTCCCAAGAGCACAGAGAGCTCTCCCTGGCCCTGCCCCTCACCTCCTGCAAAGAGAGGGCTTTATTTTCACACACTTGCCTAGAGGGATTTACAGGACGCCTGTCAAAGTCCAGAAAGCACTTACAGAAATTCCTGAGTGTCTCAGAGGGTTCCAAAACTCGAGCTGGCACAGTAGTGCATACCTGTAGTCCCAGAACTCTGGGAGGCTGAGGCAGGAGGATCACAAGTTCTAGCCCAGACTGGGCAACTGAGAAACTCAGCAAGACCCTGTCTCAAAATTTGAAAAAGAGGGGTGGGGGCTGGGGATGTAGATCGGTGTGAGGCTTTGGGTTCAATCCCCAATACTGCAAAAATAAAGAAAAAGGTTAAAATTAAAATACAAAAAAAAAAATTAAAAAAAAACACACACAAAAAATCAAAATCAAAACTCACTGGGTGTGGTGGCGTCGCTTGTAATCCCAGCACCTGTGCACTGTGCTCCCTTGGTCTCCCCCCCGTACCATAAGGGCCATGTTTGTCCCCCTCACTCCTATCTTCCCTCAGGTTCCTCTTACTATGACAACGTCCGGCCCCTGGCCTACCCAGACTCGGATGCTGTGCTCATCTGCTTCGACATCAGCCGTCCAGAGACGCTGGACAACGTCCTCAAGAAGGTGGGGGACCGGGCAGCTGGCTGTTGCCTGGCATGAGCAGGAGGAGGGAGCAACGTCTGGGCCGATGTGGGTGACGTGCTGGTGCTCCCCCCCGCCCGCCCCGCTCTGCCCCTCCCTGAACAGCTTCAGAGCTGGTCACAGGGCGGGGAGCTGGACAGGGAGGAGCACTGGGGCCGGAAGCCCTGCTGTCCCCTCTCCTGGGGTGTGGGGCACTGACTGGGGCTCGGGAAGGAGGTCTTCTCCCCAGTCCCTGTTTCCAGGAGAAAAGTGGCAATGGATGGACAGGAGTCAGCCAGGGCGGCCCAGTTCCCCAGCTGGGAGGTGGCTACTCCGTTCCCAGGCAGTGCAGGAATGCACGGCTCAGGGTGGCAGCCCCTCCAGGCCACTGAGGCAGGAGGCCCAACCCCCAAGGGCCTCTCCTCCCCTCTCAGGCACCCCTTGGCTCTCAGCCCAAACCCTCCAGCTGCGTCTGTACTCCTGCAGAGAAGTGGGCTTCCTGCAGGCTGAGAAGGGCGGGCCTCCCTGTGCCTGCCTCTGCGGCCCTAACCCTGTTCTTTCCCCAACAGTGGCAGGGGGAAACGCAGGAGTTCTGCCCCAACGCCAAGGTGGTGCTGGTTGGCTGCAAACTGGACATGCGGACCGACCTGGCCACCCTGCGGGAGCTGTCCAAGCAGAGGCTCATCCCTGTCACTCACGAGCAGGTGGGGCCCTGACGTCCACCCAGTCCGAGCCTGGACCTCTGGCCTCTGACCCCTCAGTCCCTGATTTGAAGATGCACTACCCAGCAGGGTGTGGTGGTGCATGCCTGCAATCACAGCACTCTGGGAGGCTGAGCCAGGAGGGCTGAAATTTCAAACCAAGCCTGGGCACCTAGTGAATCAGCAAGTCCTTGTCTCAAAATTAAAGATAAAAAGGGGCTGCGGATGCAGCTCAGAGCCTTGCCCCTGGTTTTAGTCCTCAGTCCTGTGAAAAACAGAAGCAAAACCACAGTACCCATCCTATGCTTATACCTTGGCTTCTGATCTCTGACCTGGTCCTGTGACCCCCATAGCCTCAAACCCTCGCCCACGTGGCTCCCCAGGCCCCTTGCTGGGCAGCAGCCTAACTCCTCCCACAATCCTCTCCCCAGGGCACCGTGCTGGCCAAGCAGGTGGGGGCCGTGTCCTACGTGGAGTGCTCCTCCCGGTCCTCAGAGCGCAGTGTCAGGGATGTCTTCCACGTGGCCACCGTGGCGTCCCTCGGCCATGGCCACGGCCACGGCCACCGGCAGCTGCGTCGAACTGACTCGCGCCGAGGGCTGCAGCGATCCACACCACTGTCGGGCCGGCTGGAGCGGGGGGGCGAGGCTGAGATGCACAAGGACCGGGCCAAGAGCTGCAGCCTCATGTGAGGGCCAGGGGGGAGGACGGGAGGGCACTGCGGCTCCCACGGGCCCGTGCCGTGGTTCCCGACCTGTGACCCAGGCCGGCCAGCAGGTTCCCTGGCGGGAGACCGAGGCAGAGAGTGTCACCAGTGCCAGTTCTCCTGCCCTCTCCCTGCCGGGACTTGAGGGAGCTCAGGGTAGGTGGCGGCGGGCGGCTAGAGCCGGGGTGGAAGCAGTGTCACCCTGAGCTTGCTGTTTCCTCCATGTGGCCACCTCCCTCCCCGTCCTGGGCCCACAGCCTGGCCCTGCCTCTGTCCCCATGGCAAGCTGTGCTCTCCTCTCCTCTCACTCTCGCTGTCCACACTCCTGACCTCCAGGCTCCGGAGGCGCACCAGGACTCCAGGCTGGGGAAGCCCTGGCTGGCTGCACACCCACTGCCCTCCCCCTCCCTGCCGGACAGTCCCCAAATAAAGGCCACGTCCATGGAAAACGGCTGTGGCCGGAAATGTGTTGCTTTTCCAAAACCAGTCTACCCATGTCTGCGCAGAGGGTTGTCAGTCCTGGGGGTCCCGGTCCACCTGCAGGGACGGAGGGAGCAGAGTGGCAGTTGATCGGAGTAACCTTTAGGAGCCAGGCTCGGGCGTGCCAGGTCCTGGGACGCTTCACTCTGGCCAGTGAGGTGGACAGGCCTTGGCCTTGGGGGTCCTCCTGTGCTTGGCCGGAGGGGTTGGAGTCACTAGGTGGTGGGGACCAGGATGCATCCCAGAAGCAGATCCCACGTGGGCCTGAGTCTCCCAAGCAGTCAGGAGCTGGATCCTCGGCTCCTGCGTGGTCGGCAGCATCAGCTGCACCCTGGAGGAGGAGAGCAAGGGACAATAGGAGGACAGTGTGGCCCCTGTGCCCGGAGTTGGGCTCGGATTGTCCTGTTTCCCTCCCTGGCTTCCGCCCCACTGGCCTCTTTTCCTTGACTTAGTCCCCGGAACTGGAACCGAGCTGGGCCTCCCTCCCCACCCCAGCTGTAGCTGGTTCTCCCAGACCTCACACTCCATCCTGGGACCCCACTGGGCCGCCCATGCTGTGCCCTGCATGCCACACGCCGGCTTGGAGGCGGAGAGGTGCCCGGTGTGAGGGTGTCTGGGCTGAGAGGCCTTCGTACCCACACCTGTGGGAGGGTCCTGACAGTTGAAGAGGAGTTTGGTGGGCAGGGCGTGGTTAGGAAAGACACTCTGGGCACAAGGTCCGGCGGGTGTGGCACAGGGCATGAGAATGAGCTCCGTGTGGTGGGCTCCATGGCAGGGAACCCAGAGGGGCCCTGCAGGGCCCAGGATGGCAACGGGCCTCATTCTGGGGATGGGAGGAGCCACTAAGGACTTCAGGCAGACAGTGAAGTGGCCAGATTTGTTTTGCGTGGGTTTTTTGAGGCAGAATCCTGCTATGTAGTTCAGGCTGGCCTTGAACTCACGGAGATCCTCCTGCCTCAGTCTCTGGGGTGCTGAGATCATAGGTGTGCGCCACCACATCAGTTTCTTCTCCATTTTGGATGTCCCAGCACACAGCCCGCTCAGGTCTGAGGCCTCCACATCACAGGGCATTTGCACCCTCTGCTCCCCACCCTCCCTTCCCTGCCATTGCACTCAGGGAATGAGGACTAATTTCAACATCCGCCAAAAGCAAACATAATTAGGAAGATAAATCAGCTGAGGAACCCCAGAGTTTAATACACTGCCAGTCCCGCCGGGGACGGATGCTGGTCCCTTCCAAGAACCAAGTCAGGGAGGGGACAGGGAGCCCAAGGTGGGGACCGGGAGGGGCTGCTCCTGGTCCTCAGGGTCCCCTGCAGGTGGCCACCAGCACCCAGGCGCAGGAGCTGCACTGGCTGCCGCCTCCACAGCTGTTTCCCCCGCAAATTAGAGGCCCGTTTGGGAAACAATGTAGCCGCCTTAATCAGTTCATGAATAAACAACTAATCACGCTGTGATCCTGCTCCAGTTTCTTAACCTCAGCACTCAACTGGCGGAGGTAGGAGGACCGGGGAGACCCTCTCACCTCAGAGATACTGGGCCTCACTGCTGGGGGCTCCCGGACAGGTGACCTCCTGGGGGCACGGGGTCAGAAAGAGCCTGAGCTTCGGAAGCAGACGGAAGCCTCAGGCTCCGCATCCAGCCCCGAGGCTTCCTCCCTGGGGAGATTTTGGCAACGCCCAGCCCAGCTCCTGTCTGAGCCTTAGTTTTCACAGCTGGAAAAGGGGTTAATCAGCTGAGCATGGTGGCACATGCCTGTCATCCCAGTACTCTGGGAGGCTGAGGCAGGAGGATCACAAGTTGAAGTCTTGCCTGGACAACTTAGGAACTTAGTGAGACTATCTCTCAAAAATAAAATGAAGGGCTGGGGATTTAGCTCAGTGGTTCCACTGCCTGTCCAGCAAGCGCAAGGACCCCGAGTTCGATCCCTGGTACCAAACCAAAAGGGGGGGAGGGGCTCCTGTCCCGCATGGGTCCCACTGTGTGGCTGAGGATGATGTCATCACCCTGCGCGCCCGAGGGCTGTGTCCGGTCCTCCAGAGGTTCCAAACCTGGCTTGAGGGAACCTGGAAAGGCGTCATAGCTGGTGTGAGGTTGCCGCTGGGACGCAGAGGCCTGAGGAGATGGAGGGGGAGGCCAGCTCATTCCCACACCGGTCTTAGGAGCTGGGGGACCCTTAGCTGCCCCTCCAAAGGCCGAGGTCCTTTGGTCTCCATCTTTCTGAACCCCCTACTTTCTTGTAGGACCCTGGAGTGAGGACCCAATGTTGCCATAGAAACCCACCCCAGCTCCTGGACTCCCGTGGGCCGGGGGAGGGGAGGCCCAGCCCGGCCCAGCCCGGCCCAGCCCGGCCCAGCCCAGCCCAGCCCAGCCCAGCCCAGCCCAGCCCAGCCCAGCCCCGAGAGGCGTCTTTAGTTTCCCAGGGGCTAATCACGGGCTAAACACGGGGGTAGGTGTGTCCTCCGCGGGAAGAGCTTTTGTCTTCAGCGGTTTCCTGTCAGCTCCTCTCCCGCCTCTGGCTGACCCCTCCTTGCGTTCCTCAAGGGTGAGGAGAGGGTCCAGCGGGGCCTTCAGGCCTGGGGGAGCCCAGGCAGCTAACTCCGCAACCTGGACAAGGAAGCCAGGCGCCCAGCCCCCCAACACCTCTGCTGTTGCCTCCTAAATAACAGATGTCTGTCTGCATATTAATGAGGCTGGGCGAATAATTGGGGAGTTTTTCACTTAGCGTCAGATGAACCCAGAGGCCTTCTGTTCGCACGCAGACTCCCACTCGCCCTGATGCCCCCTCCCGGCAGGACACAGACCCAGGCTCCAGCCTCCACCTGAGGGGCCCTGAGCAGGGGGGGACCCTGGGGCGACCGTCCTGAGGTGCTCTGCACACTGGAGGGGGCCGCAGTGGCAGCAGGAGAGGGGTCTGGGGAGGGAGTCTCGGAGCAGGGGAGAACAAGAAGGTGGCCCAGAGCCTGTGTCTGCCACCGTCTGCCAGCTGGGCCACCGTGGACAGGCAACTGAGCCCCTCGGAGCCTCACCATTCGCCTCTAGGACCACGGAGCTCACAAGACTGACAGGACCAAGCAGAGTCTTGCTGTCTGCGCGCCCGAGTTCCAGCAGGCCCTGCCCACGCTGGTTCTCTGCTCCTCTCCCTGAAATGCAGAGACAGCTTCCGAGCTCCTTTCTCTCCTGCCAGACCTAACGGTTAGGGCAAGGATTAAGGGGAAGCCTGTAATCCCAGCACTTCAGAGGCTGAGGCAGGAGAGTGGATGAGGGTTCCAGGTCACCCTGGACTTCACAGCAAGGCCGTGTCTCAAAAACCCAAAAGAAGCATCTTAGGAATTATCCTGGCTGCCTGGGAAAGATGGAGAGGCACAGCCGGACCACAGAAAGCAGGGATCAGATGGACACAGGAGAGAGGAGGATGGAACCCAAGCCCAGAACAGAACCAGGGCACCAGATGGGTAAGGGGCAGGCTAAGGTAGCACCCTGAATGACAGCCTAGGAGGTTCTAGAAGCTGTGACACTGCTGTGAGCTCACTGTTTAGCCTTTTGAAAGTCTCATGTCCCCTCTTAACACCGCAGTTCCCTCCTCGGTCAAGTGACTGGGTTCACACTGGGCGTGGTGGTTGCGAATGTGTAACTGCAGTACTCTGGGAGGCTGAGGCAGGAGGACTGCAATCACTGGGAAGACCTGGATTCAATCCCCAGTGCCACCCCCCCCCACACACAAATAAGGAAAGGGTCTGGTTTGGTCTCCAAGGCCTAGACACTATGTGAAAACGAGTCCCCCAAGGCCTGGGGCACAGGAGGGAGGGCTGCCCCCCAGCCCCAGGGCATCTGTCACCGGCTCCCTTGCTCTCTCCTTGTGACAGTCTGCTGTGCCAGCAAACAACTGTCCATTGTGTCTGGTGAGGGACAGGGAGAAGCGATCGCTTATGATGCAAATGAGCGCCTTGGCCTCAGCTGCCCCAGTCCGGCTCCTCCCAGCCCCAGTTCCCATCTGGTCCTGGAGGACGGGCCAGGCTGGCCTGACATTGTCCCTCATGGCCACGCCCTTCGAGGAGGCCAGTGCCAGGCCCCACTCCCCCTTGCCCCAAAGGTGGCTCAGTTTTTTTTTCTGTGTGAAATCCATAGGACACACAATTGCCCATTGTGGGCCCACAGCTCAGTGGCACTTGGGGCCTTCACAGAGTGGGGTGGATGGGCCCTGCCCGTGCCCACGGCCCAAGCCAATGCCAGGGGTCCTGGAGGCTGACAAGGAGCACAGTGAGATGACCCGAGTGGCTGGGGCGCAGGGCCTGGCCCTGGGTAGGAGGAAGAGCATGGCTTTGCTCCGGGATTAGCAGCTGAGTATCCACGGGGTTTCCCCTTTCCATCTGGCTGGTGTTGGGTTAGAAACCAGAGGTGCTCCGAACAGCCCTTGGCTTCCTGGGATCCCATTGCCAGGTGGCATCTCACCTTGGGGGCTGGGAGCTGACATGAGGCTGGGGTGTGGGGACGGGTCTCCACCTCCTGGGTTCATGGAGCAGCTTCTGCCCTTGTCCTTGACCCAACCTCAGAAGCCCCTCCCGAGTCCCAGCAGGAGTTTCTCTGGCTGACACACACTGCCTTTTGGCTCTGTGTGGTTTTTTTTTTTTTTTTGTACCAGGGATTGAACTCGGGTCCTTGCACTTTCGAGGCAGGCGGTGAAACCACTGAGCTAAATCCCCGGCCCTGGCTCTGGCTCTGTGTGGTTTTCAAGACAGGATGGCAAACATCTGCTCACCTGTGTCTCTGTCACCTTCGGATGACACCCCCTCTCCACCTGTGCCTCACCTGGGACATGTAGTAATGCTAAAAACAAAACCAAAAAAACCCTCTTGGATTAGCTAGCACCAACTGCTTCAGTGCTGCAGAGAAAAAGGCTTTCCCGAGCTACACACTTTTCTGACCTCCTGCAGCCTCCACACCTGGCTCACCCGGAGTCCCAGCTCCCTGACTCCCAGATACAGGGCAAGGGTGCCTCTACCTGCGGCCTGAGGAACAGGGGCTCAGGTGCTGGTTAGTTTCACGTCTGTCACTGCCTTAGGAAGTGACAAGGCCCCGGGCCTCGGTTTTACCCTCTGTAGCATGGGTCAGCAGTCTCTACCCCAGCTGGGAGGGACCTCGCTGTGCTGCTGCTGTGATTGCAAATCGATTAGTGGGCACACCTTCATTCCTCCCCCGCCAGGGCAGGGCAGCTGGGGAAGGCCCAGCCTGTAGGTAGGGGAAGCTGGACCACTCTGCGGGGAGGATTCAGGAGAGGCAGAGAACCCAGGAGGCCCAAAGGATGGTTAGAAGAGGAAGACATTTGGATGCCTTGTCTTGCTTTTGGAATGAGTCAGGCCGTAAGAACTGACTGGGAGGGTGAAGGGAACCGCCATGGGCCGGGCTGTTCTCCAAAGGTCCAGGGCAAGCAAGCGTGGGCCCTGCTCTTTCATTCATGGAGTCCTTCATCCTTTAACTCATCCATTCAGCAAACACAGTAGGTACCTGACAAAGCGGACACCAGGAGCGAAACTGGGTGACAGCCAGGTGTGGTGGCACAAACCTCTAATCCCACAGCTGCTACTAGAGCAAGTTCAACCCCTTTCCATCCCTATCATTGGAGAAAAATAAAATCCTGGTTTCTAATAAATTTCATAGTTTTTTGGTTTTTGGTACTGGGGTTTGAACTCGGGTCCTTGCGCTTGCGCAGCAGGCGGCAAAACCACTGAGCTAAATCCCCGGCCCTCCTGGTTTCTAATAAAGATGAAACGGTACTAACCCACCTACAGGATTACAAGGACTTTCTAGTCAAATAGAGAAGACAGAATATGCATACAAGTAACTTATCAATTAAAGAAAGTATCCTAGGCCGGGGATTTAGCTCAGTGGTTTCCCTGCCTGCTGAGCAAGCACAAGAACCTGAGTTCGATCCCCGGTATCAAAAAAAACAAAATAAAAAAAGTATCCTAAATAAAGCAAAACATTTGTGTGTGTGTGTAACTGAACCCAGGGCCCTTGCACTGAGCTACATTCCCAGTCCTTCTTTTTGGTACTGGGTATCGAACTCGGGTCCTTGAGCTTACAAGGCCGGCAGCGGAACCACTGAGCTAAATCCCTGGCCCCCAGCCCTTTTTATATTTCATTTATAAAAAAATCTTTTGGGGCAGGGGATTTAGCCTCTGTCTCTACCTGTCTCGAAAGCGCAAGGTCCTGAGTTTGACCCCTGGTACCAAAAAACTCTTTTTAAAGACAGGGTCTCACTATGTAGCCCAGGTTGGT
This sequence comes from Heterocephalus glaber, assembly GCF_000247695.1. The sequence continues at coordinate 1,242,687 of NW_004624795.1, read as the reverse complement.
CTCGAATTCAGAGCAATCCTCCTGTCTCAGCCTTCTGAGAGCTGGGATGACAGGACTGTGCCACCACACCGAGCGTGGGTATTCTAAATGGGGAGAGTGGCCTGAAACACCGGGAAGGCTCTGGGGAAGGGGGTGCAGGCAGATCTGGGGCTGCAGAGCTGCGGGTCCGAGCGCCATTAGGGGGAGCCAGGGTGGCGGGCGGAGGGGGGGGGGGAGCCGAGGCCTTTGGTGGTGTGCGGTGACCACGCCCTCCTTCCTCCCCCTTCCTTCCTCCCTTCCTTCCCGCCCCTTCGCCAGCTGCGGCTGAGGGCCGAGGGGCTGTCTCCTGGGGTCGCCCCGCAGCGTGTACGGCGGAGCTGCGAAGAGCTTCTCTCTCTGGCAGTCAGTGCTGGGCTTGAACCCAGGGCCTTGAGCTCGCTCCAAACGGCCTCGGAAACCAGAATCGTTCGCACTGGAGCCTTCTGGGCTTTCTTGCTTCACCCCCTGAATATTAAGCGTTTTATGTGAGTCTTGCCCCGGAGTCTGGGCTGGCCTTGAACTCGAAGCCCCGCCCTCCCCTCAGCCCGCCCAGGGCTGGGACCTCAGGTGTGCGCGGTGCCCCGCCGCGGTGAACCTCTGAGCCCGGAAACCGGCCTTCTCCCGGGCCCGGGAACCCCTCCCGCGCATGCGCGTGCGCACGCAGGCCAGGGCGCCGCCGGCGCAAACTCTGCCCTCGCCCTGAACCTGGCGAGCGAGCGGCGCTGCTCCTGGTTCCCTGCCAGGGCCCCGCGGGCGCGGGCTCCGCCTCCCACAGCTGAGTCTGGGCTGGCCCCTTCTCCCACGCCAGCTTGCCAGCTCGGCCTTCGTCATCTGCGTGAAGAGAGCAGCACAGGGTCAGTGATTCCCACCACCGCGCGGGGGGGATCGCAGGCTGAGCCCAGCCGGGCAGACCCTATCTCAGCCAGAAAGAGGGAGGGGAGGTGGCGCACGCCTGTCATCCCAGCACTCGGGAGGCTGAGGCAGGGGGATCGCTGTGAGTTACAAAACAAAAGGCCAGGGCTGCAGTCAGTGCCAAAGCCCTGGGCTCAAGCCGCAGTCCTGCACAACAGTGATGATTGTCATGGTTCCTGGGAGCTGAAGCATCAGGTGGGTCCCACGCGCCCCCCCCCCCCCCCCCCCCCCCCCCGTCCTCCGCTGCTCCCTACTCCCCCCCCCCCCCCCACGCCGGGCGCACCGTCAGTCGATAAATTACAAAATCATTTGTTTTATTTGTTCTTGTTACCTTGAGGGCTGTCTGAAATTGCCTTGCTTCTGAAAGACGCATTTGCATATGGCTATGCTGGAGTCCAAGGCGGCAGCTGGGGCTTCACTGCAATTTAAATATTAATAAAACCTCCTAAGCCAAGAGCTGGTTTCTTTCTCAAGCAGTTCGGCCCTTCTGCTCCTACGGTGCTCATATAATTTAATCTTTGTCCTTTGCTTTGTGTTTGCTTGCAGGGCCGTTAGCAGGAGCAGAGGCAGCGCTGCAGCCTGGGAGATGAGATAAGCCCCGGCCCAGGCTGTGATCCCCACGCACCTCGGGGACCCTGCAGCCATTGGCAGCACCTTGCTCTCGGCCCTGGTTCCCAGACTTGCACCTTGGCAGCTCCAAGGGCTCCACCTGAGTGGCGAGGCCTGGGATCCCGGATCCCCAACAGGTTCCCGGATGATCCTGCAGCTCCCACCTGGGGGCCTCTGGCCCGGCTGTTTTGAGAACCACTGCACTAAACTGAGAACGAGGTCTTCAGAATTCCCACTCGGAATCAGCGTGGTGGCCTACACCTGTCATCCCAGCACTCAGGAGGCTGAGCCAGGAGAATCACTGGGAGTTTGAGGCCAGCCTGGGCTACCCAGCAAGACCCTCTCTCAAAAGAAAACAAACACCCCCAAAAGCAAAGTTCCCACTCCCCAAGGCACCATGTCCAGGTCTCTCCAACCTCATTCCTTCCAGCCCCTCCAACCATTGCTGAGGTTTTCTTGACCCTCCCTCCCCAGTCCCTGCTCTGGGCAGGAGCTGCCTGTTTCCAGCTCTCCCTAGCTTTCTATTTGTCCAGAGCCCAGATTCATTTCTTCAGTTTTCTCCTTGCTCTGGGCAGATCTACGGGCTGCTTGCAGGAGCTGAGCACCCCAGCACGGGGCAGAGGCCTGGGCTCGGGCATCACAGGCCCAGCCGCCCTTACTGTGCCACACGCACGCACAGCCTTCGCCGCTCCATCCTGGGCGCCAGCTCCTTGCTGGCTTCCCATCCCCATGCCTTTCCCTCTCTGGGTTTCCCGGCTGATGCTTGGTTGGCGCTGTCTGTGTTTCAGGAGATAACCTGCAGCCCTGTTCTTTTTGAGGTCCATTTTGGGAAACAGGCAAGGGGCCGTGGGACAAGCAGGAGTCTGGGCTGGAGCAACGTCTTCCAGTCGGGGTGGGAGGGGCAGCCGAGCCGCTGGCTGGCAGGAAGACCCCAAGGGACAATCACACCGGCCTTGTGCAGGTGACTAAGGCCAGGGCTGACACAGTACACTAGATCTCTACCACTGAGTTACATCCGCCCTGTCCACTTTTCATCTTGAGACAAGGTTCATGGAGTTGCCTGGGCTGCCCTGGATCCTTCTGCTTCAGCCTCCCAAGAACCTGGAATTACAGGAATGCCCCACCACGCCCATCTACAGAAAACTTTTACTATTTAAAAAAAAAAAATCAAACCCAGTTTGCACTGAACTAGATCCACAGCCCATTTTGAGACAGCGTCTTGCTACATCACCTAGGCTGGGCTCGAACTTGTGATCCTCCTGCCTCAGCCTCCCAGTGTGCCAGGATTACAGGTGTGCGCCTGGCTTAGCTGTGGAAACCTTTACCAGTGAGGAACCTGAGTGTCAGGTCCCATTTTCCAAACGAGGAAAAAAAAAAACAGTTCCTAGGGCTGGGGGGAAGGCTGGGATAAAACCCACCCATTTCCTCTGCGCTGCCCACCCCAGGCCCCAGGCCTCAGACCTGGCAGTGGGAGGGCTGGGCTCCAGGCGGTGTGGGTCAGGACAGCTGTGCAGGGGAGCAGAGGACAGTCCTGCCACCTCCTGGTCCCCGAGTCCCTCCCTCATCCAGATATGGCTGGGAAGGGACAGGGCGGCCATCACTGAGGAAACGCACCTGGAGCCGGGAGGTGCCCTGGGTTCCCAGGCCAACCTGGGCCCTCCGCTGGAGATGTATGTGAGGGGCGGAGGCTGCGGGCTGCCAGAGACAGGAATGTGGGCCCCAGCTCGCTAACGGGAGCTGTCACCAAGCGCCACCTGGCCCATCCCAAAGCAAGAAGTGATAAACCCACCTTGCTGCGGCCACAGTTGTGATGATCTGCTATGGAAGAAATAGAAATGTGGCAGGTATTTAAGCTGCCTGTCACCCTAAAGGTAGATGGTATCCGAAGCCCCATTTTACAGATGAGGCTGCAAATGAAAAAAAACGGGGGAGGGCTGGGATGCAGCTCAGCAGGAAGGCCCTGCGTTTCATCCCCAGGGCCACAGAGAAAAGGCTGTCTGCAGTCTAAATCTCAACAACAGCCATTCTCGGCCTCGCATGGTGGCACATGTCTGTAATCCCAGCACTCGGGAGGCTGATCAGGAGGATCACCCTGAGTACAAAGCCAGAATAAACTACATAGCAAAACCCTGTCTCAAAAAACAAAAACAAAAACACAACAGTCATTCTTGGTGGAAGCGTTTGCTACCGAGTTTATTTGCAGTGTTAACAGCACACTTACAAACGTGTTTCATACAATCAGGTCTAGCCTGCCCTTGCACACCGGGGCTAGGCAAGACCCAGTCCTTCCCACACCAGAAACGGCTCTGGATAAGGACTTTATGAAAACCACTTTCTCTTCTTCAGCAAATTATTTATGAAGCTGTAACGTTCAGCAATGGGAAGCAAGGGGGAAGAAATTACCTCAAAGAGTGGAACAGCTCCTTTCCCGGTGGGATCCGTCCCTCAGCACCATGATATATTCATGCCAGAGCTGATGTTAAGAGGGACGGGTTACATGCCCGGGAGATGAGAACAAACATTCTGATTTGCCTCTACTGGGGAACGAGAAGCCTCTCCTTGGACCCTGGTTCCTGGGAAAAGAACTCTTGCAGAGCACATCTGGTAGATTTTTGGAGGTCTCCTCTAAGGAACCCGAGCCCCACATTCACCTCCATTATGTGCCTGCCCAGTTTTAGGTCGGTCTCAGGCCCCCAGCTCCTCCCACTCAGGCCCAACCAGGGCTGGATGCAAACAGGGCTGAGACAAACCCAGGGACCCCGCCAACCCGCCTCTGCCCAGGGAAAGGAACCTGTGTCTTGGTTGCTTGTGGGGCTAAATGGTTCTTAGTGCTTTGCAGGTGAAAAATTGCCACAGTTCTGTGCAGGTTTCAAAAGGAGCCCTGAAACAGAACATCTTTAAGAGACACTTGGTGGCCGGAAGCTCTTCTCAGGCCATGCGGAGGAGACATCTGGAACCAGGACTTCAGGAAGAGTCAGAGGGGCTCCCCCGCCTGCAGAGCCCAGCCCCCTCCCACTGAGCTCCATCCTCAGTCCCTTTTCATTTTTTGACAGTGTCTAGCTAAGTTGCCCAGATGGGCTGATACTTGCAATCCTCCTGCCTCAGCATCCCTGAGGTCTGGGATGACAGGCATGCAATAGTGACACCGTGCCCGGCCAAGGCCACTTCTGAAGGGCATCCTCGGGGTCCTGTGGTCCCAGACCCTTGGATGGGCGGAGTCAGCGGGGTCTGTGGGGGTCCTGGGGGATGAGGTAGGCATCCAGCTCCTGGCGCTGGTGGAGGGCTACGCTGTCCAGCACCCAGTCTCTGGTCACCACGGGCACCTGGCACAGCTGTCCGAGGGCTGGGGACAGACACAGGCAATCAGTGTCAACTTGGTCCCCACTCGGAGACCTGGCTGCAGGGGTCCCGAGGGTTAATCTGGGGGCCCCAGTGCTGCCCCAGGTAGCTGCCGCAACGCCTGGGAGAGCCCAGCCACGGGCAGCTGGACTAACACAGCTTCAGCTCAGGCGATGGAGATGCACCAGCAGAGCCAGGGCTCTCGAGGCACTGATGGGGAAACAGCATGCTGCACGTGGCCCCGTGTGTGTGCAGAACACACGCATGGGGAATTTGACGGTGATCACCTGCACACCGCAGGGTTATTGTGGGTTTTTTTTTGCTTTGGGGTCTTGTTGTGTTGCCCAGGCCAGCCTTGAACTCACAGTCCCCCTGCCTTGGCCTCCTGAATGGCTGAGATGACAGGCATGAGTCAAATGCCTGGCCTACTGAGATTTGTTTTATGATACATTATATTCTGTGAACATTTATATTTAACACCCCCCACACACATTCATACCAGTTGGACTGCTGTACACCTGTAGCCTCAGCTTCTCAGGAGGCTGAAGCAGGAGGATCCCCTGCACTCTGGAGTTCAAGGTCAGCTTGGGCAATTTGATGAGACATCATCTTAGACCAAAAACCAAAACTAGCCAGGCATAGTGGCGTATGCTGTAATCTCAGCAGTTGGGAGGCTGAGGCAGGAGGACTGCTGTGAGTTTGAGGCCAGTCTAGGATCTAATAGTGAGTACAAGGCCAGCCTGAACTACACAGCAAGACCCTGTTCAAAAAACCAAGGCGGGTGTGGGGACCAAAATCCAAACTACCCTCCTATGCAAAAAGGTTATGTACAGTAAGTCCCCGACTTACTATGAGTTCCATTCCAGAACTGTAAGGCAGATTCATTCGTACCCAACAAACCGAGTCTTATACAGTGCACCTGTGGAAGTTCACAACTCGAATGTCATAAGTCAGGGACTTATCGTATTACCCTTGTAATACAATGCAATAAAACATGTTGAAAGGACATTCACCTACTCATTTAACCAACAATCAAAACGCACCAGGGACGCTGCTACCCAGGCCACACCCACCCACAGGACCCAGTGTCCCTGGAGACACAGGCATCTTACCAAGGAAGTCCGCGTCCTCCGTCCAGGCCTCCGGCTGCATGACTACGACCGACTGAGCTCCCTGCAGCCCCAGGAGAGGGCATTGTGGTATCAGAGCAGGGCTCTGGCAGTGGTCACCGCGCCATGTGGGACACTGAGGGGAGGGGAGGGGCCTGGGGCAGAGAGACCACACTCCCGGTGCTCACTCGGGGTCCCCGGGCCCAGAGCCCCAACACTTACAGTACTGAGGGGCAGCGCCGAGAGCTCTCCGACCACAGACGCCCCACACAGCCGCAGCATCCACTCGAGCTGATCTGCAGGGCGACAACCGGCTACCATCACCCGGCTGCATGCGACCCAGGTCTCCTGCTCTCAGGCTCGAGGCAGGCAGGTGTTTCAGGGACAGAGGCCTGTCAGGACTGCTGCTGTGCCACGCTCAGGGCTGTCAGTCCCCAAGAGGCTGCTGGGTAGCCAAGTCTCCTAGTCTTCCAAATAAAACGTTTCCAGAGGAAAAATATCCAAGATCCAATTTCCATTAATTTGCTAACGTGCTGGTTAGACATTGTGTGAAGCCCGCTTCCTGCCCTGCACGCTGGCCCTGCACTGGTGGATAAGCACTGCCCAGCGCTCCAGTCAGGGACGACTGCAGAGGAGTGGAGATATGCACAACAGGGGCAAAGGGCATAGGCTGTGCTGGACCCCACCCCACAGAGGAGGAAAATCAGGAGGCCTGCAAGTCTGGCACAGCGGTGCCCACCTTAAGTCCTTGCTACTGAAAGGCTGAGGCAGGAGGATCACAAGTTTGAGCCCAGCAAATTAGGAAGATTCTTTCTCAAAGAGCTGGGTATGCAGCTCAGTGTGAAAGTCCGAGGTTCTATCTCCAGTATCCCTGAGAGGGGAGAGAGAGAGAGAGAGAGAGAGAGAGAGAGAGAGAGAGAGAGAGAGAGAGAGAGAGAGAAACAGTAAAGGAAGGAGGAAGAGAAGACCTTGCAGGGCTGTCCTGTTTGCACCTGGAGAATCAGCACATTGGGTTGTTTCGGGATTGCTGAAGGGCACCCTGCTGTCTTTTTTCTCTTTAGTGCTGAGGATCGAACTCAGGACCTTGCGATTACAAGGCAGACATCACTGGGCTAAATCCTTGGCCCTGTCTTTTTTCTTTTTGACTTCTGAGTCAGGGTCTCACTACATAGTTGAGGCTGACGCTGAACTTACAGCGATCCTCCTGCCTCAGCCTCCCCAGGGTGGGGATGATAAATGTGCACCACCACGCCCAGCTCCTGGCTGACCGAAGTGAGGTTCACTCACACCGCCAAAAGGATGCCTGCGAGAGACCCTGGTTTTTCCCTACACCAAAGCACAGAAACAGAGAAACCCTTGAGTGGCACTTGGAAATTTCATAAAATCCCAACCAATCACGTTAGGGAGGAAGCAGAGTTCCATGGCCAGGCCCACTTGCTGCACATGCACAGCTGCCAGGCTCCAGGGGCGAGGCCTCGGGCAGGGGTGAGGCACAGATGGAGCCAAATCTAAGCACAGGGCACTCAGGATGCCGACTCAGGGCTGAGCCCGCGGCAGCCCTGATGGTAATACCACACTGTGTCAGGCTGAGCTGGAGACACTCTTCTGAGAGCCTCCCTACTCTGGCCTTGGTGCCCTGGCCTGACCGCAGACCCCAGCACTGCGCTTGCCTCTCACGTGCAATGGAGAGGGCTGGGGGAGCCATTGCTCCTCTGACCTTGAGACACCCGAACCATCTTCTCCCCATTTGGCCTCCTGCCCCCTCCTTATTCCAGATGGGCACTATCCTCCTGCCTCAGCCTCACAGAGCGCTGGATGTCAGTTCCTGCTTTGAGCAGGGCATGAGGTCTGGGGGATGACACAGGTGCCACCTCCTCCCAAGCACCGCCCCGTCCATTCCCGTACCTGTGGCCATGTTAGTAAAGGGCCCGCAGCAGCAGACGGTAAGGCCTCCGAAGATCTGCAAGGAGGGAGAGGGACAGGGGACAGAGTAGTTATGACCAGAGGCTCAGAAAAGACGATTTCTTTCCCTGACATCTGCTACTTCCTGGGGAAGTCAGCCGGCGTCCAGGACACTGACAGGCTTGAGGGCTTTCCTGAGTGTGCGTGTTTGACTGAGACTCAGAGTAGCTTTTTTATCATTCCAGGGAGTTGCCCAGCTGGCCCAGGATCCTCTCGCTGGCATTTGCAGGTCATTTCATGTCTTGGCAGGAATGAAAGGAAAAGTCCTGGGCCCTGTTTCATAAAAGGCCAGCATGGCAGGAAAGCCACAGCCACTGGCTGAAGCCTGCTGCCTGCCCTAACATGGTCACTCATCCCCACGGCGCGCTGCTCCCTGACAGCTCCTTCCTCTTCTTCATCCCTTTGTTTTTTTGGTACCGGGGATTGAACTCGGGACCTCGCGCTTGCAAGGCAGGAGCTGGAACCACTGAGCTAAATCCCCGGCCCCCAGCTCCTTCCTCTTCACGGCTCCGAGAACGGCCCCTAGTGAGCTCCGCAGCGCTGTGTCTGGAAGCAGAGCCTGGATCCTGAAGACACAGGCCCAGGGCACCTCCTCAGTGACTTCTGCCTCCAGGCTGGCAGTCTGGCCTGGGGACCTCCTGATGCCCGAGAGGCTCTGGATCTGCCCGGGAAGGTGCGGTGTGGGCACCGGAAACATGGGCAGAGCAAGGGACCCAGCTTCCCACCTGACTCTGAATCTGAGCGCTGTGGCTGGTGGCAACTGGGCTGGATGGCACAAAGACTTATGTGGGCGTCTGTACCGGGCCTCAGGGCTCTGCCACTGAGGAGGAAGCCAGGGCTGGAAGCACAGCAACTGCCCAGCAGGAGAGCTGGGGCAGGATCCTTGGCTGGAACCAAAAAAGGATAGATTTTGTCTTGTGATGCTGCCCAGGCTGGTCACCAACTTTCAGGCTCAGCTTCCAAGGAGCTGTGACTATAAGCATGTGGCACTGAGCCCAGATGGACACACGGAGTCCGTGTGACCCTGCGCAATGCTCAAAGGCCTCTCCTTCCCCCACTCCCTGCTCCACTAACACGAAAAGCACCTATGTCCAGACTGACCCAGCCTCCAAGGGACTGCAGCACACGGGTGGCCTTACAGGAAGTGGTCCCCCTCCTGGACGCAGCCCCCCACATGCACACCCGGCCATGGCCAGAGGACAGAGAAGGGCCGGCAGGGTGAGTCGGTCTCATCCTGTCCCCAGCCCTTGGACAGGCTTGACGCTATTGAACCCAGACCCGCTGGATGAAGGCAGAGCAGGAGGATGAACACTGTTCTCGCACCTCGGCTACTTGACAGGCTTGGAGGGGAGGGTGGCTGACCCACGGTTCAGCCCCCTAGGCTTGATTTGAGACCATCTTCCAAAGCAGTTTTCCTGTCTGGGCGTGGGGGTCCACAGCTGTAATCCCAGCACTTGGGAGGCTCAGCCAGGAGGATTGCCACGAGTTTGAGGCCAGCCTGAACTACATAGCGAGACCCTGTCTCAAAAAACAAAACCCCAAAGTAAACAATAAACCACAGCAGTTTCCTTGGAAGCCACCTTTGCTAAGCTTCCGTGATGGCCAGGGGGTGCGCCACTGGACGATGTGCTGAAATGCCCACGGGGACACATGAAAAAGAAGAAATGCAGACAGGGACCCGAGCACAGCCAGGAACTCCAGCCTGCTGAAGGCTCAGGCCAGACAGCAGGTATGGACATCAGGCGCGCGTGGGTTCCTCAAGAGAAACACGCTATTCCAGCCACATCACTGAGGGAGGCCATGGAGGCTTCCTGGGACGCACTTAAAACTGTTAGGATAACCCATGAGTCCTTTGTGGAGCCTCTCTGACCTTCTCAGAACCCATGGTATGGTTAAGACTTTCAACCCAGAGCGAACTGCCTGGGCTTGACTCCAAGTTCCATTACTCACTCGCTGCGTGACCCTGGTCACCACACTCACCCTCTCTGGGCCTCAGTTTTCTCATATGTACACAATGGGGAATAATGAAGCAGGCATTGCGGTGCCTTCCTATGTCCCAGCACTCGGCAGACTGAGGCAAGAGGGTTGCAGTTCAAGGCCAGTCTGAGCTACTTACTACACACTCCATAGAGTTGTAAAATGGTGAAAATATTGTTGGTCATTTAGAGCACTAGTTGGCATGTAGTATACATTATATACATGTTAGCTATTGTTGATTTTCATTTTTGGTATTGGGTTTGAACTTAGAGCCTTGCTCATGCTACCACTGGGTCACATCCTTAGTCCTTTGTATTTTATTTTAAAATTGGGTCTTGTTAATTTACCCAAGTTAGCCCCAAGCGTGTGAGCCTCCTGCCTCAGCCTCTGGAGGACTTGGGGATTACAGGTGTCCCCGGCCTGGCTGATGGCTGATGATTAATCATTTCCTGCTCTCTGCTGCTCCACAGCTGTGTGCACTTGGCTCCGAGCTCTTACTACCCTGCTTTCGAGACACACACGGTGAGACAGAGGCGGCCCGGTAGACGCGTACTTGTTTAAAACTCCAGCTCTGCCACTTAGCAGCTGGGATCTAAATCCCAGTCTGGAACCGAGTCACGTGGCCACGCTGAGCCAGAGTCCTGCCAGTGGTAAGGACAGTGCTCACCTTCCGGTCCTGGGATTCCCTCGCGCGCTTTGGACCTTGGTGGCTTCTTCCGTTGATCACGTCTCCTCTGACTTCAAAATCACACTGAAAGAAACCCAGCCAAACCCCCACATCAGGAAAGAGAGGCCCCTGCAGTGGTGGGGGAGTGGACAGGCTCGTGACCGGAACAAGTAGGGAAATAACCATTTGAGGTCCTTCCTTTCAGTGCCTGGGAGGAAGGACCAGGGACCGGCTGGCTGCAGGGATCTCTGCTGTGCAGAGCCCTCCCCCTCCCCGGGGCCCACACAGCTGGATTGTCAACATCTGTCTCCTTCCAAACACACTTTCCATTTAGGTGCAGCTGCTAGTACTGTGCTACTGCGGACATCACTGGCGATCCCCATCTCATAAATCAACTGTGCAGTACCAGCTGAAGGAGTCAGGGCTTTTCAGAGTGCCATGTGAGTTACAAAGTTAATGAAGCCAAAATGAGAAAAGATGCAGTTTGGACTAGCAAAGGAAGAGACAATGAAGAATGGGATTGGGGAGTTTAGACTTTTAGGGAGAAATTTGGGAAGAAAGCTTAGATACGTCTTACTGAAGATCAGATTTTAGGGAAAACTCATGTACTGCTAAGAATACTATGAAGAAAAATAAAGCCAAGACCATAACCACCACCTGTGACCGAGGGACAGGACACCTTACATTTCCCAGTCACACGGAGGGGAAGGGTCTAGTGACAAATCTGCCACCTTCGTGAGATGACTCTGTGCTTCCGTCCCGATCACTGGCCAGCTTCTGGATGAGTCATTTACCTGCTTCACCTCTCTGGCCTCCCAGTGCCATGCTGCCCCGCGCTCAGCCTTCACAACCGGTTAAGACTCCTAACCTCCACTGTGCAGGCCCAGACCAAGAATGGCCCCAGCTTCCCCTCTGGCAGGAAGGCCGCCTATGCACAGGTCCCTGACAAGCTTTTCTAACCACCACGTACTCCCTATGATCCCAGGAATAAATCCAAACTCCTTGCCCTGGGTTCCAGCAAATCTCCCTTTATCTGTGACCTTGTCCTGCCGCTGTCCTGCCCGCTGCCCCTGCATATAACTCACCAGCTACCGCTCCACAGCAGCACCAGTCTGATTTCTTTAATCAGCCAAGCCCACTCTTACCTGGACACCTTTAGGCCTTCTGTTCTATGAGCTGTCCTTACCCCTCTTACCTGGGCTACACTCATGGCATTCCTACAGCCGCATCCTCAACCCTTTCTATTTTTCTTATTGAGATGCTCTCACTGAGCCACTAAATTGCCTGGGCGGGGCTGGACCTTGTGATCCTCCCGCCTCAGCCTCCCATAGTGCTGGGATTATGGGGTGTGTGCTGTCACACTGTCTTGTTCTCCACATTTTAAAGGAAATTCTTGTCACTTAGGCTTCAGCTCAACCTTTCAGAATCACCCTCCCCGGCCTCCCTGACTGAAGCAGCCCGGCCCTCTTCTGTGGCCTGCAAGTTGGCTGTTCTGCAGAGCACTCGCTAGCATCGTGCATACATCTCAGGCGCACCAACCCAACCACACTGGAGCTGGCACTCAGTCTGCTCGCTGGGACGTTCCTAAGACCTGGCACAGAGCAATCTCTCAACAAATACCCACTGCATCAAAGCCAAGCCAAAGAAAGGGCATTCGATTATGTTTTTGTGGTTTTTTTTGGTACTTGGGATCGAATTCGGGACCTTGCGTTTGTGAGGCAGGCGCTGGAACCACCGAGCTAAATCCCTGGCCCCATTCAATTAATTATGAAACACTGATAGCGCGTCAGTTTAAAACCCCTTTTCCTACTTTTATTTGGCCTGATCTATTGTCATCAGTAGCTCTTGGCTGTTCTAAAATTATCCTCCTCCCACACTTTATCTTATTTACGTCTCCCTGATCTCAGTACCATGAAGAACAACCACTCTGAAGGAACCTGGTCTCTAAACAGATCACCTGCATAGTAAATCGAGGTCTTTACCTGTAACAATGCTGAGCAGGCTGTTTTACATGCATTTAAATTTAAGATGGGGGCCTTGTTTGTTGCCCCTGTGAATCTGTTTTGTAACACGCCCCCAGGGCTGTTTGTTGGGAAACCTAGGACAAAGGAAACATGGCTCCTGGTGGCTCTCAACTAGCCCCGTTGTCAAGGGAAATTTATTGAAAGCCTCCTTCCACAGAAGGGAGCAGGCCGCTGTGTGTGACTGTGACGTGAGGTGCCAAGTGTCTGGTTAGTTTGTCACACCCAGTACCCACCTCATCCAGCATCCTTCGTTCCTGCATCGACTGGGTCACCCCTAGAGAGATCACAGAAGACGGTCACCTAGAGCCAGGGAAGTGCACCAGAGAGCAGGGGAGGGGAGGGTACTCCCTGCCCAGAAGCCGAGCTCTGCGCTGAGGTGGAGATGGCCACTTCCTCCCCGAGACCCACGATCCTCAATCTACGCTGCCCGTGGCTCTCTGCCCACTGATAATAAGTCCCCATCCCCATGCTAACATTGCTAGGACGCATTAGGTTGTTAGTTATGAAAGAAATCCATTTCTTCAACATCAGCTTATGTGAACAATGCGATATGCATTAAAGATAGCCAGTTTTGTGTCACCACTAAAGACCTCTGGGTAATTCAGACTCGCATCAACAGAAATCAGAGGTGTTAACATGTTAGGTGTAAGAATGCAATTCTGAGGTGTTGAAGAGAGGAGGAGAGAAAGCATATCGCACACTTACAGAAATAGCTAACCACCCATTTTCCGCCTGCAATTCCCAGAAAATATTTCAGTGTCCGTTCGCATACAAACTCAGGATCTGTGGAGTGAAAAACATCCGAAAGATTAGAACAAAATCAGAAACTGCTGCTGGAGGAGGCTGAATGAAGTGCCATGTGGCCTAATGGCCCCTAGCCCTGTGTCAGAGGCAGAGGCCGGAGCTGCCGACACAGAGCCACACTGTGGCTCCAGAGATGCCAAGGCAAGAGGAGAGGAGACACCTGCCCCATCCCCTAGAGGCCACAGGTAGCTAAGGAGCCCAGAGTCACATTCAAGGGATCGCCCAAGCCACAGCTGAGACTGCTGAGGAGGGGCTGGCCTGCTGTGCTCAGCAAAGACTGCACTAAACCCTGAACCGTCGATGTGACCAACCGGCCCCCACAGAATTCCCACTCCCCACCCCTCCCTACACCTCAAAATACACTATTTTTGTGACTCCTCTCCATCCTGCATGTGGGTCCTTCAGAGCGCAGTAGCTGCAGTCACTTCGGCTTATTTCCAAGTGTTTCAAAGGCCCTCTAAAGACCCAAGCACACTGAGAACAGACCATTTGGTTCTAAAGAGGAGAAATGTACTTAACTGAACCCTGAATAGCAGACCTTCTCCAAGCACAGCAGACTCTCATCACAAAACCCTTAACAATGTACGAAGCTTTTTGTTCCAACACCACAAAAGCCGATTTAATAACATGCTTTAAACTTAGAAATTTTAGCTCATTTTCAGTTCAAAAGTAGTGAATGTTATATTGCCTTTGAGTTTAAGGACTGAACTACTTTAGGTTTAATTTGCATTTTAAAGCTTTTTCACCTTTCATCAGCTTTGACTCAAACCTATAGCTTAAAATATATTTAACTGGGCCGGGGATTTAGCTCAGTGGTTCCACCGCCTGCCTCGAAAGTGTAAGGTCCCGAGTTCAATCCCCAGTACAAAATAAATAAATAAATAAATAAAATATATTTAACTGTGATGACATTTGTCTCCATGGTGATTGGTTTGTGGTCCCTTGCCCTGGTGCCCTCTGACCCTGTGGTCAGAGTTGGGGGCTGGACCCTGGGCTCAAGCCCCACCACGCTGTGACCAGAATTACATAGAAATGTCCCAGAAATGTCTCCAGTGCCTGGAGAACCGGCTATTGGCTGACCCAGCATAGGGCTCTTGGCTTACCTGTCTTCATGACTACATGGGTGGTCTCTGCTGTGATCAGACTGGTCAGCCCAATGTGGTGTTTTCTGGCAAACTTCTGCACGAGCACCTGAAATCAAATCCAATACTGCACTGCAATAAATAACAGCTTAGAGCAGGGGCAGTGAATCCACGGCACGCATGCCGCAGTGGGCTATTAGCAGTGAAAGCTCTACAAGGTTCACCATCACTGGCTCAGCACATGGGCTATCCTAACTTTGGGTCTCCATTTTTCACCGAAAATGTACATTGTTTTTATTAAGACTTGCTTCAAGTCTCAAAATGAATAACCTAACAAAAGTGATGAATGGGGCTGGGGATTCAGCTCAGTGGTTCCACCACCTGCCTCAAAAGCGCAAGGACCTAAGTTTGATTCCTGGTACCAAAAAAAAAAAAAAAGTGATGAATCCAAGGAAGATATGCTAATATAGTCTAATACAGAGCTAGCAGACATGATCACAGATTCTAAATATTCATTTTGTCTTTAATAGGAGATATCATTTCATTCCCTAAGACAGTTTCTTTGTAGTCACTCTAATATAGGCTTTTCAGCCTACATTCACAAGCTGAGAGCTAACTTGTCTGTACAGAAAGTTAACGCTAAAAGGGGGAAAAAAAAGTTATATGCCTTGAAAACCAAGATTCAACTCTCAGTTACACAACAGTCACGTGAAGATGTCTCTAAAGTCAGTGCCCAAATGTTTATTTTTGAGACAGGGTCTCTTTACGAAGTTCAGGGTGGCCTTGAACTCACAGTGATCCTCCAGAGTGCTGGGATCACAGGCATGCACCACCACGCCTGGCTCCCAGACTATCCATTCTGCCTTAAGGAGAAGGGCTGCAGTGACGCCTGATCCCAGTGAAATCTCGAGCCCTCTAGCTATTATCCCACAGGTGACAGAAGAAATGGACCAGGTCTGTGGTGAGCAGGGCCGAACAGCCAGTGGCTCCTGTTTGCTGGGGACTCTGTTCCTGGGCCCTGGTTTCCAGCCACGACACCTCACCAGTGCTCTTGGCTTCCTGACACCCATCCCAAACCGAAGGTCAGACTGAGGGGCCCTGGAGACTGCAGCGAAGAGAAGCCACGGACTCGCCTCCTTGCCTCTCTCGGCCAGATCATTAGCAAGTCTGAACTGATTCCCTGCTGAAACCTCACCCTGGAAACAGTGCACAGTTAGAAGAGCAACTGCTGAAAAGATCATCTTAGTATGGGCTTCGGAATTAATCGCATGTAACACAGTCCATGTCGCTTTCATCATGAGTTTACACACTTCAACAGCCCTGAACAGAGCTCAGTCCTCCTCTTGCTTGTTTTAAGACCACACGTAGCCAAGCCACTTGAAGACTAATCTGCAGCTCAGAATGGCCCAAAGGAAGACAGGAGGCCACCTCAGCCCCTTCTGAAAAGCCAAGCTCACAAACCCAGGATCAAGGAAAGCCAATTTCCACTGGCTCTCCAGGAACCTAACTGTGAGGCAGGTGATTAAGTCACTTAACAGACACGGTGTCCACAATCCCCAACCTGCAACTATACTACAAAGCTACTGTGATAAAAACAGCATGGTACTGGCAAAGAAACAGACTTGAGGACCAGTGGAACAGATT
>NW_004624795.1:1155593-1224935 GCF_000247695.1 Heterocephalus glaber | reverse complement strand
ATTGTGTTGTATACCTACAATGTACCAATAAAAGAATTTAATAAAAACAAAAAGAAAAAAAACCAGACACGGTGTCCATGTCCGGGCGCCAGGCTGTAAGGTGAGACAGCAGCGGCCGCCTTGCTCCTGTCTCCGTTGTGGGACACACCTCAGTACCTTCCACTTGTGAGACGGGGTGGCGCCACTAAGCTAAATCCTGGGCCCTAAAAACACCATTGGTAAACTATTTGGATGTGAATTTTCAGAAATTAGGAAGGGAAATGAAATAAAGTAGCTGTGCCTCACGGGCACCTCCATGACACTGTCTGCAGCAGGTCAAGAGGCCTGGCCACCAGAACTGTGCACTGCGCACTCACCGACTCCTTGGTGGTCAGGCCTGACACCACCATGGAGAGCCTCCTGCGGCCCCCTCCCACCGAGGACAAGGATTCGGGCTCCTCCCTGCTCACAGCTTCTTCCTTGGAAGCACCCCTGGCAGGATTGGAAGTCTGAGCGGCAGCAGGGGTCCCAGCAGGTTCTGCAACTTGGAATGGGGATAAGGTCAGTGCCGAGGTCGGGGTTGGCACCAGCGCCCTGCAGACGTGAGCAGGCTCTGGGGCTCTGTCTTCAGAGGCCTCAGGTTCTGGGTTATCTGAGAAGAGGCCGGCTCCAGATGTCAGGTGTGTGTGGGGGGGAGTTTGGGCACCCACTGCAGGGAACAGAAGTTTAATTTACATGACAAGGACTCTGTAGCAGCCAGGCTCCAGTCTTTGCTAAGAATGAAGAAGCATGCAATTAGGATGAGAGAAGAAATGGGCACACAGATAAGTACCATATTGCCTCACGGAGCAAAACCGTAACCCATGTTTGCGCTTTCTAATTTCAGAAACACATCCTAAGGAATAATGCAAAAGTTCAGCCAGCCACATGTTCACTGCAACACTGTGATTTAAGAAATGACCTAGGTGTCCAATGTGATTAATCTACCAAACATCTATTCCAACAGCATACACTTCACCCGCTATAAATTTTTTTTTTTTTTTTTTTTTGGTTTTTTGAGACAAGGTCCTCCTATGTAGTTCAGGCTGGCCTTGAACTTGTGGCAATCCTCCTGCCTCAGCCTCCCAAGTGCTGGGATCACAGGTACGTGCTACCATGCTTAGCCATTATTTTATTTTTATTGATTGATTGAGACAGGGTCTCATTACACTGCCCAGGCTGGGCTTAACTCCTGGGCTCAAACCATCCTCTTGCCTCAGCCCCAGCACCCCACCACCCCCAGTGCTGGGATGACAGATGTGTGCCATTACGCCTGGCTTAACCCTCATTTTAATTTATGACTCTATTTTTGTTTCACCACCCATGACAACACCATTACTTTTTCTAACTCATAAATCAACATATATGATCACCAAATTGAGAAGAGAAAGGACACTGCCCCTAACACATGTGAGATATGTCACTCTGTGAGGAATTAAGCTGCTCATTAGAAGGCATGAGGCCCCTAAAATGCCCTGCGGAACACAGCCACATCCCACACTCAACACCAGAGAGCGCCTTTTAGGATAAGGTGCTCTCGAGGATTAATTAAAAACTTACTTTCCTGATTAAAAGTTTGATTTACAAGCCATAAAATATTCCATTCATCAGAAGTGACTTATAACGCATAAAATACAGTCATTTGTATGCATTCATTTACTGAATTAAGAGCTTGCTTTGGATTTGACTTTTTCAACAAAGGACAGGCCTAAAACTTTATTCTAGGTAGGGCCTTAGAACACTTTTCTAATAGTTGGAGTAAAACATTTAGACTACACCAAGACTTTCCCAGCCTCAAAACTCAACAGAGGGCCAGGGATGCAGCTCAGTGGCACCAGGCCTACCTGGCAAGTGCAAGGTCCTGAGTCCAATCCCCGGTACCAAAAACAAAACAAAACAAAAACCACCTCAAAATAGAGAAAGATTAAGAGTTGCAATGATTTTCAAGTAAACTTAGATTAACACTCAAGTTTTTTTGGGTGGGGAGGTACTAGGGATTGAACTCGGGACCTTGCACTTGTGAGGCAGGCGCTAGAATTTTTCTTTTTTTAAAAAACAGGGTCTCATTATGTAGCCTAGGCTGGGCTCAAACTTGAAGCAATTCTTCTGCCTCAGCCTCTTGAGTGGTGGTATCACAGGTGTGCAGCACCACACCCAGCAACACTAAAATTAGTTTTAAAAGACGGGCTTAAATATAACAGGCACCCACAGCAGATTCGTCCACCTGAAAGTTGATTAGCAGAACATCTCACTGCATTTTTCTGCCAGGGTACAGTGAGTATTACCTAGCTCCCGCCTTGGCAAATGAGCCAGTGCTGTCGCATGATGTGGCCCAGACTCTCCCAGCTCCTCCTCCTCCTCCAGCTGCTCTGGAGCCGGGCAGCCTCTGTCCCTCAGCCTCCTGGGCTGGCTGTGTGCAGACCACTGACTGTCAGCCACCTGGGCCTCAGGAGGGGACGACCTGGAAAGATGAGGGGAGGGAAAACCATCACCACCAGGGCTGAAGATACACCATGTTCCTGGAGGTGAGACACAAGTGAAGTGGCTCACTGTCGGGGAAATGAGGAGTGAAGCCCGTACCACAGGCTGGACACTGGGATCCTGCCATCACCCCCAAGGCAGGGCTGACTGACGGTGCTCCTTGAGGCTGGTGGAGAGCTGCTCTGGAGCCCAGCAGCAACTCCTCCGTCACCTGCTGCCACTCAAATCCTGCACACGCCTGACCCGAGTTCAAAGGGATGAGGAGTCCAGAGACAGGAAGTTGAGTAACGCTGCCGTCTCTATGCTCATTCTTTCTACCCGATTTTGGCAGAATTTATAGAGTCACTCTTCTTCCTTGCCTTTCCTATATCTAAAAATGACACTAACTTAGGCCGAGGGTGCTGCTCTGTTGAGAAGCACTGGCTAACATGCAGGGAGGGGCCGGGGCTGGATCCCCAGCACTAGGGGAAAAGGCCAACTCTTCAATCTTGTTACAAGAACACTGGGCCCAGCAAGCAGTTCTTCTATTCTTCCAGCTAGTTTGGACTTTGCAAAATAAGGTAACTATCAGGGCTGGGGATGGAGCTCAGTGGCAGAAGACTTGCTTAGCATGCATGAGGCCCTGGGTTTGATTCCCACAAACCCTAGCATTGAAAGGAAAAAAAAAAGAAGATCATCAATAGGTGGAAAGGGCTCACAGATTAATGAACTGAAATACTTCCTGGGCTCTTACTATGAGCCAGGCATTAAGGCCAGGCCTTGGGACCGAAGATGAGCAGGATCTGAACTGCTGCTCTCAAACAGAGGGAGGAAGCCCATTGGTGTCTGGGCTCCAGGACAGAAATCTCTCCATAGCACCTGTGCAGGGAAGAGGCCCAGGACTGTTTCGTCTATTAAAAGGGGCAGGGCCAGAGTATTTAGCTCAGTGGCACCACACTGGCCTCTCAAGAACAAGGTCCTGAGTTCAATCCCCAGTACTGAAAAAGAATAAACAAAATAAAATATAATGGGCAGTCAGCTCACCTGGTCAAAGCATACAAGGCGGTGGTTTTAGTGCCCATGGAGCCAGGTCGTTTCATTCCTGGTCACATGTACAGGGCCAGTGGCCTAGCCTTAAACACGTATCCTTAGTTCTAGACTCAAGGGCTTGGAAAAGATGGTGTGGTTACTTACTGACAATGCCCGTTCCCCACACTGTAGCTTATACCTGTACTAAAACCCTAACCCAATTAAAGGACATGTCCCACAGCAACGAGAGCTTATAAACGTCAGAGCTCAAAACACTGCAGAAAGTCAGGGAGAAAAAAGTCACCAGTCAGAGTCCAACCTAAGTAAAAATGTGACTTCCATGGCCTCAGCCTGACGTTTCTCACCTTCCAGCTCCTGGCTCCTTATTTTCACTGGCAGGACAATCTGGGGACACTTGGTGCTTGCTGGAAGGACAGGCTTGGAGACTCTGGGTTACAGGATATGCATTACTTCTCCCGGAGGTAAATCCTGCTTTAAGTGGATCAAAAAAACAAAGACATCTATTTTCCTTCTTTGTCCTGGTGATGACAGTTCAGGTGAGGATATTCACTTTTTTGGTGGTGCTGGGGATTGAGCCCAGGGCCTTCACACTGAGCTACAACCCCAGCCCTTTTTTATTTTCAGATAGGCTCTTGCTAAGTTGCCCAGGCTGTGGTTGAACTTGTGATCCTTGGTCTCAGCCTCCTGTAATGCTGAGATTACAGGCGTGCACCACCATGGCTGCCTAGAATATTGATTTTTATTTATTTTTTATTTTATTATTTTTATTTTTTGGTACCGGGGATCAAACTTGGGAGCTTGCGCCTTCGAGGCAGGTGACGGAACCACTGAGCTAAATCCCTGGCCCGATTTTGATTTTTTTTTGGTACCAGGGATCGAACTTGGAACCTTATGCTTGCAAAGCAGGTGGCGGAACCACTGAGCTAAATCTCCAGCCCAAAAATCATTTGTGTTTTTTTGTTTGTTTGTCCTTTTTTTTTTTGGTGCTGGGGATTGAACTCAGGACCTTGTGCTTGCAAAGCAGGCAGTGGAACCACTGAGCTAAATCCCCAGCCCCCGATATTGATTTTTAAAAAGCAGTCACCAGTGAGTATCAAATTTTTCTGTGTGTGGTACTCGGCATTGATTCCATGGGTGCTCTACCACTGAGCTACATCCCTAGCCCTTTTTAAAATTTTGAGGCAGGGTCTCACTAAATTCCCAGGTTATTTTGAACTTATGATCCTCCTGCCTCAGCCTCTCAAATCATTTGGATAACAGGTGTGCATCACTGTGCTTGGCTCAAATTATTTCTTTTTTTGAGATAGGGTCTTGCTATATAGTCCAGGCTGTCCTTGAACTCACTATGTAGCCCAGGATGGCTTTATTTATTTTTTGGTACTGGGGATCGAACTCGGGACCTTGCGGTTCCGAGGCAGGCGCCAGAACCACTGAGCTAAATCCCTGGCCCACAGGATGGCTTTAAACACACAGAGATTCTCCTGCTTCGCCTACCAAGTGCTTAGATTACAGGTATGCACCACCACACCCAACTCAAATTGTTTCTTAAGCAAGTATATAGGGCAGAACTTTAAAGATACAAATAATGTAGCAAATGCTAACACCAAGTGGAATAAATTATTAAAAAATAATAATAAAAGGACCACTTTATTTTTTTTAAATTTTTGGAACCAGAGATCGAACTCGGGACCTTCCACTTTCAAGGCAGGCAGTGGAACCACTGAGCTAAATCCCTGGCCCTGAAAGGACCACTTTAAAACTGGGAAAACAGGGCCAGGGATTTAGCTCAGTGGTTTTGCTGCCTGCTATGCAAGCTCAAGGACTCGAGTTTGATCCCCGGTACCAAAAAAAAGAAAGAAAAAAACTGGGAAAACAAAGACACTCAGCTGAGACAGGGCTGAAAACCTTCTAATTTTGGGGCCCCGAATGATAGGAAAATAAAAATATGTGACAAATTTTTATCTGTGCAGGAAACTAAATTATATCCATATTCCCTCAGGTAACAGGGAAAAGTCCTGGAAAGCACAAAGCATTATATTTTCGCAGCCTCCAAACCAGACTGAGCGAGATGGCTGAACCCCTACATGTGTGGGTATTGCTGGAGTCGGAGAGAAGAGGCAGGTGACATGTGCTCCACATGCCCCATTGCTAGAAAAGAAAATCAGAACACAAACAAAAACTCCAAAACTAAAAAAAAAAACAAACACACACAGTGCTCCTTGGTAAGGAACCCTGAAGTAATAGAAGACATGAGTGGTGAAGTGGTGCCAGAAGGGGAAAAGCATGACAGATGTCAAAGTTCTGGCCTGTCAGAACATTCTTTGTCTTATATTGACTGATTTCTTTTTCTTTTTCTTTTGGTACTGGGGATCCAATTCGGGACTTTGCGCTTTCGAGGCAGGCGCCGGAACCACTGAGCTAATCCCCGCCCCATGACTGATTTATTTTTGCAGCAGTTGGAACTAAACCCAGTCAGGGACTCGTGAGTGCTAGGCAAGCACATCAGCAGGGACCTGCGTTCCCAGCCCCTTTCACTGCATTCTGAGACGAGGTCTTGCTGAGTTCCTTGGGCTGGGCTTGAACCTGCCATCCTCTTGGCTTAGACTCCTGAGTAGCTGAAGTTTCAGGTCTGTGCTGCTGTGCCTCTTTCTATTTATTAATTCCTCCAAATGTATGTGCTACTGCCTTCTGGGAAGAAGAAATGTTTGCATAGCAAAAACAAAGTTAACAATTACAGATGTCTTCTGTCCATTACAAAGTTACTGATGACTGTAATTCATTTTGAGCTTTTATTAAAAAAGCTAAAATCTATAAATTGAGGAGGAAAATTGAAACAAAAGGTTATATTAATTAAACTCCTTTTGAAGATAGTTAGCGGGAGGAAATAATCATTGATTTCCTGAGTCAGTCTTCACATGCATTATTTATGGTTTCCTTTATGCTACTCTTTCCTGGACCTGATGCCTAGGAACACAAGAACTCTGCCTGAAGCTACTGGCCTCGGAAGCAGGGCTTGCTCATGCTGTAGGTGTCACCCTTCCCCCAAACAGAGTGACAATAAAGTGCAGCTGCCAAAGAATTAATCACTGCAGGGCGTGAGGGAAAAAGTGGAGACTTCATACACAAATCCAGCTATTCAAGTCTTTCTGGGGCTGGACACATAGCTTAGTCATACAGCACTTGCCTAGCACGTGGCAAGCCCTAGGTTCAACCCCAGCACTGTAAACAAAACAAATAAAGGGCAAAGCAAACAAAACCAAAAACCAGGCAGGGGATGTAGCTCAGTGGCACTGAGTCTGCCTGGCAAGTGCAAGGTCCTGAGTTCAATCCCTGGCACCAGGAAACAAAACAAAACAAAACAAAACCATCACTAGAACATGTAGCATAAACATGCTCGAAAGAACCTAAAATACACAAGCTCCTCTACTATTCTTCCTTAACCCTTATTTCATTCTCTGAGCAGCAAGCCCAGTCCAGGCCTGTGATACAACGACCTACTTGTCTGGCTTAGGAAGCATAAACACGGGGATCCTGACCAGGTTCTGGAACACACTGAAGTCCCCCTGAAGCCATCCTAGGTGTTCTAACATGCTGCGTTCCTCATAGGTAGGGAACATGGGCTGAGCCAAGATTTAGTAAATCTACTGCAAGAGTTGTGCAAAAAGTATTGGAAGAATCAAGAATAAAACACTGGGGGGCTGGGGATTTAGCTCAGTGGTTCCAGCGCCTGCCTCGCAAGCGCAAGGATTGCAGTTCAATCCCTGGTACCAAAAAAAAAGAAAGAAAAGAATAAACACTGTGGAGGGAGAAATGAGCTCTCAGGGAATGATAAACTCTGAAGTACAGTTCCCAGGGTGGAATTCGGCTCTGACAAGCACATAACCCATCTACCCCAGCTGATTCAGAATTCTCAGAGAAGGAGCCTAGAAGTTTTTAACAAGCGCTGCCGGGAATGAAACGTATCACAAGATGGAAAGGCTCAGATGCATCTGAGGAGTCAGTACTGCCCTAATGGGTTGCGATCTCACAAGGGTAGTTCTTGCTTTTGAAGATGGGAAATCCAGGGGACTGACTGATGGGGGACAGCTTTACCCAGAGAGAGACACAGATACTTCGGGAGGAACACACACATTTGCGCTCAGATATTAAGCGGGCTTGGGAATGACCTCCCACAAACAGAAGGTCCATGCCGAGGAGCAGGGCACTGCAGCGAAAGGGCTGTCATCACCCCTGCCTACTTTTTTCCTGAGACAGGGTCTCGCTATGTAGCCCATGCTGCCTGCACTTGTGGCGAACCTCCTGCCTCAGCCTCTTGAGTGCTGGAATGACAGGTGTGCATCAGTCCTGTCATCACCTTCAAGAATTCTGGATCTCAGCTGCGTGGGGTGGTGCAGACCTACAATCCGAGTTATTCAAAAGGCTGAGGCAGGCAGATCAAGACTCTGTAGTGCCAGCCTGGGCAATTCAGCAAGGGCTGGACTGTCACCCTGTGGTAGAGCCCTTGCCTAGCCTGTGCCAGGCCGGGGTTCCATCCCTCACTGTGTGTGTGTGGGACATTCCCAGGACTGAGAAAGCACACTCATATCAAGGAGGAAAGGCTCAAAACTTGAGTTGGAATTAAGTCAGTACTCAAAATATTTTAGAAATAAGGCCACAAAGAAACATTGTAAGATGAGACAGCAGATTACACAGATGTTCACAGCCACCCAGTGACAGCTCATACCTTGTGCTTTAGAATCCAAGCCCCCAGAGAACAGAACTGCACTGGGGATGGGACTTGGGCTTCCTATCTGGGGATGAACTAAATGAAGGTGCCATTACAAAGAGAGCATTCAAGAAGATAATCTTGACGTCTTGCCACAGCAGCGGGGCTCCCCATTTCTCCTGTGTGCGCTACTGCTTCTTCCTGATATGGGAATTATGCAAGGCCGACTCGGGCCTAGGCCACTGTGCGAGATACGAACAGACTGGCTCCTGCGAGGCCAGCAACTGGAGCAGGGGCTTTAGCACTGGGCTAGCAAGGGCTCCGAGTCGGTTTTGCCGCCCTTGCCTGTCTCCTCCTTCCCTCCCTCAGCACTGGGGATTGAGCCCAGGCCTCTGCACTGAGCCGCACCCCCAGCCCTTTTGTTGCCTGGGCTGGGCTCAAATTTGTCATCCTCCTGGCTCAGCCCCCAAGAGTGCTGGCATGTGTCACCACACAGTTAGCCTCTCTTTTATATCCCTGCACACTGGCCCCTATCTATCTATCTATCTATCTATCTATCTATCTATACTGGGAATCGAACTCAGGGCCTTGCCCTTGCCAGGCAGGTGCAGTGCTGCTGAGCTACATCCCTGGCCCAGCCCCTATTTATTTCCTAATTTTTAAAATTTTTTCTCAGACAGGGCCTTGCCAGACTGGCCTCAAACATGTGATGATCCTCCTGCCTCAGCCTTCCCAGGGCCGGGACTATAGGTATCTGCCACCATGCTCAGTGTTTGCCCCTTTTAAAAACTTCCCTAATGTTCTGTCTCTCCATTTAAAAACTCAAAAGTTCAGTCCCTGAAGTAGAGTTGATTTCTCTCTAAAGATGAGAAAGCACATTACACTGATCTGAGAAAAGCACTGTGAGGAGTCTGTCAAAGGTTTTTTCCTTCTACAGCTTTCTGGACTGATGAGGTCTGCACTTGCCGGTGCCCCATTATACCCAGCTTCTTGGGGCAAGACCTGCATCTCTGGCTCGGGGGCTCCCCACGCTTACCTCCACTCGCTTGGGCAGACAGCAGCACTGATGGCTGCTGCTGAGGGCACCTGGGCTGTGAGCAGGGGTTAGAACCTCGGGGACCCAGTTCACAGGTGCTGAATGGAGACCAGAAGATGCTGGAATGAGGCAGTCGTGCTCAGAGGCGGAG
Organism: Heterocephalus glaber; assembly: GCF_000247695.1. The sequence continues at coordinate 1,215,515 of NW_004624795.1, read as the reverse complement.
AGGGAAGGGCTTTGCCCAGGGTCCTGGTGTGTGGCCCACACACGACAAACCTTTTCCTGGTATGTATCGTCCCAGGGTCGCCAGGTCCTCGGCTGGACAGGAGTCGGGGACGATGGAGGTGGAGCTGTTGGAGCACTGGCTCCCATGCCGCTCCAGCACAGCTTCCAGCTGGGCCATTTCCTGCTGCAGCCTGAGCAAGTTGTCCTGTATGGTGTCCTTCTGCTGCAAAACGAGAGTCACACTGTGACAAGCCTGGCCGGAGGGAAACACGCCACAACAGTTAATGCTGGCATTGGAGTAGACATCACCACGTACAGAACTGTGAGTTCTGGCTGACCACCCTTCAATCCAACCCTACTCACACAAATCACCACACTGAAATTCTTTCCAAATGATGTTTGAGGGAGGAAAATTCCTCCAATTCTCCCACACAGACTTGCTTTATTGTGCTGCCCTTTTCTAGTTGGTTATTTTCTTTCAAAGTTAGGAATGGGGGCTGGAGGTGCAGCTCAGTGGTACAGCACCTGCCTAGCACATGTGAGGCCTGGATTCTGTCCCCAGGGAGGGGAACAAAGGTGAAAACAAATAAAACGCACAGAAACAGTTAGGGTGTGAAAAAATAAGGTACTTAAACATTACTGGCATTTCAAATCAGCATGAGTCTGTTAACATTTTACTTTCAAATACTTGGCACTGCGAGATTCACAAGCCATTTAGGTCACTCCATGTAAAATTATGTGATTTGTTAGTAGCCAAGTGTTGCGGCACACCTATAACCCCTCAGGAGGCTGAGGCAGGAAGATCACAAGTTTGAATCCAGTCTGGGCAACAAAGAGAGGCCCTGGCTCAAAATAAAAAGAGCTAAGGTGTAGCTCGGTGGCAGAGTGCTTGCCCAGCATGAACAAGGCCCTAGCATTCAATCTCCAGCACTGTAAAACAACAAAAAGAACTTTTAAACTGGTAAATTCCTTAATTTTCTCTGGCATTTTAGGAAAGCACTCTCAGTAATCTTGCCTGGATGGGCGACCCTGCTTGAGCCAGAAAAAACGAAGGGTGAATCTGGCTGTCCCTCAGTGCATCCAACAACTCTTTACTGTGCCAGGCTCTGTGCTGGCGCTGGGCACACAGCCCTTGTGGTGCCATTCAAGAAGGGACAGGACATGAGCGCTTATCTGAGAAAGAGTGGCTGGAGAGCAATCTCCTGTAGGGCCCTGGAAAGCCTGAAGGACAGGCACTGTGTTCAGTTCAAGGTCATATGTCTTCTTGCTTCTGGGACTCCTGTTGCTTATTATTCCATCTCAGGAAGCCTTTATCTAAAGAAGTGGAGGGGCCAGGGATTTAGCTCAGTGGTTCTGCTGCCTGCCTCGAAAGCGCAAGGTCCCGAGTGCTATCCCTGGTACCAAAAACCAAAATCTTCTAAAGAAGTGCTGTGGGCCTGGTGGTGCCCACCTATAATCCCAGCGCTCAGGAGGCTGAGGCAGGAGGATTGCTGCTTCAAGGCCAGCCTGGACTATATAGCGACACCCTGTCTCAAAAAACAAAATAAAATAGTGGTAAAGAAGTGCTACATCTAATGTAGTTGATAAAGAATTTAGGCAATCAGGAGTTTTCTGAGATACGCTCTTCATCCCTGGAAACCTGGCAGTTGACAGCAAGCTGGGAGGGGAAGTGTAAACACAAACTGCTTCACCCTGTTTCTTCTTCTGCTGATCCATGAGAGCGATTTTGCCCTCTACTGAAAACGAGCTACCTGCTCTCTCCACCTGAAATGAGTTCATAGTTTTCAGGCGGCTTTGAATATCAGAAAATGTCCTTCCGGTCCCACAAAGGTTTGCCTGGCTGCCCTGAGCTGCTTTGCTGCCCACACCTGCGGCAACACCATTGCCACCACGTGGCACTCGAGAGCAGACAGCCAGGCCTGAATTGCCGGCCGGTCAGTTCACACAGCAGGAAACCAAACAAACAGCAGTGAAGGAATCACTTTAAAACTCAGTCTCCTATAGGCAACAAATGGGCCTAATGCACGAGGGAGGGCAAAACCACACAGGTCACTGAGTCTTCCCGCTTCCAACCCTGGAGTCACGGCCTCCGAATGAGTGCTGCCCTTCCATCTGCCTGGACAACGCTACTCTCCACACGGCTGCATGACTGCCCGGCTCCCTCTCCCTAGGGCCACTCAGAGGAGCTAATGGCTTGACTCCTCAGCAGAGGATCCAAAGGCGCTCGCACCCTCGGCGTGGCTCCTTCCTGCCCCGAAGTCCCCTTTCCGGCGGCACCGGCACCGGCACTGGGACAGGGCAGCTTGGTGCCCTTTGTGCTCTCGGTGCCTTCTCCTTTTCCCCAGGGGAAAGTTCTCACCCTTCAGGGCCCAGCTCCAATGTCTCCTCTGGAAGTCCCCGCCAGGAACAGGGGACCCCTTGTTTTGTGGGTCACACTGCTAGGGGGTTAATTTGCCCAGGTGGAACACAGGGTCCCTCAATGGGAAGAATCGTCCCTTGATGGTGTGTCTCCCCAGTTCACACAGAATCGTGTGAGTGAAGGGATGTACTCAGCCGGACCACAGCATGAATCAGGTACCCTTCACCTCCCATGTCCTCCGCGGTCCCTACTAACTCAGGGTAAGACTCGCTCCATCACGTCATGTCTGGTACTTCAGATTCCAGATAGCCCCAGATCTGACGTGAGCGCTGTTTTGAACAGATGCTTGATGAAAACACCTTGCAAAACACATCTTGAACAAACAGGCAAAACTCAGGGTCACAAAAACAGTGAGCAGTTTACTGAATGTCACATAGAATACAGTATGGCTAAGGCAGACGGAAAAAAAACTGGAAGCAAAACCGTTCAAACTTAAGGGACAAAATGAGGTGACAGGCACATTGCCCCAGCCCAAGTGTACACCAGGAAGGATGGGAAGAACTGCAAGAGAAAAGCCCCCATCAGCTGAGTGGCCATGGTGATGGGTGCTCAGTGATGGAGGGCGGGACCAGGAGAAGCCACACTCCCTTCATCTGCAGGCCTTGTGGCAGGGCCAAGACCTGGGAGATTTTAAAAGTGAACACTACCCGGAGCTGGCAAAGGCACAGGAAATGGGAGCCATCACACACTGTGGGGGCTGGAGGAGCAGAGTCAGGCTGAGGGTTTCTAAATAGTCAGTCTGATGATTGTACCCAAGACAACAAATCCAGGGCTGGGAATTTACACTAAGGAAATCATTAGGGATCAGGGAAATGCTTTGCTACCAGGTAGCCACTACAGTGTAGCACACCATGCACACTGTGACTCTTACCCTGAAAGCCTCAACATTCAGCACTAGGTGGACTAAGCCATGGTCTACCCAGGGGACAGAGTGCTACATGGATCAAAGTCACTGTAAAACTATAATGGCACACTAAAAGCTAGACTACAATGGAAGCATCGAGAAAACTGCAGTATCCAATGTTTTCTGAAGACAAGGTGTAGGTGCTGAGTTATAGCTCAGGGTTAGAGCAAAAGGGCCTAGATTCGAACTAATTACTAGTATGAGGCCCTAGATTCAGTCTCTAGTACATGGAAGGAAGGAAGGAAGGAAGGAGAAAGGAGAAATGAAAGACAGAAATAGGTACAGTATGCACAGATACCCATGTATATGCACAAAAAGGAGACTGGAAGAATGTATCAATAAGTTAATATAAGCATTTCTGGGTATTTTGTAGAATTTAACTAATTTATCACCTTAACCCTTTTTAAGCATACAGTTCAGTGATACTAAGTACTTCTACTTTGTGGCATAACTGACCATTTCCAAAACTCTCTCTCACTGGGGATGGAACCCAGGGCCTCACATGTGGTAGGCGCGTGCTCCTCCAGTTACACCCTAGCCCTTACTCTTACATTACTTTGATAAGGGCTCAGTCAGTCGCCCAGGTAGGCCCCAAACTTGTAATCCTCCCACCTCAGCCTCCTGAGTAGCTGGGATTGCGGGTGGCCATGCCCAGCCCTCTCCAGAACTCTCACCCTCCCATCCATCAAGCAGTAGCTCTCCATTGTCCTCTTGCAGCCTGGGTAGCCACTGTTCCACTGTTTCCCTGAATTTGACTATTTTAGATACCTCATGGAAGTGAAATCAAAACACATCTGTCCTTTGGTGTACAGCTTGTTTTCGTTATCGTGTTCCCAAGGTTCTGCCATGGATGATTCCTGTTTACCCACGCTTTCTAGATTTGCATGCTGCACGTGACTTTAGAAGAGCATTAGGCTCTTCACAGTTCATGATCACCCAGCACTTCAGGAAGTTCAGAAGACAGGCACTTGTTTGTCCTCACAAGGTGAGAAGAGCCACAGTGCATGACCCACAGGGGCCCAGACAGCCCCATTCTCCGAATGTGCCTGCTGTAATGGGCAAGTCACCCAAAGCCACACAGCTAGGTACAGAACTCTGAGCACGCTATGTACCGCAAGTGCTACAGGGCCTCGTGCCAGGAATAGAAAGAGGTAACTGAGGAGCTGTCAACTCAGCAAGGGAAAACATATACAAACATAAGCCAACAGCAGGTGTGGTGACGCACGTCGGTCATCCCAGCACTCAGGAGGCAGAGGCAGGAGGATCGCCAGGAGTTCCAGGCCAGCCTGGGCTACATACCAAGACCCTGTCTCAAAACTACAACAAGCACATAAGCTGAGATGAGCCTGAATTTCTGAATACAAGAACTTGGAAAATTTATTTTACAAAGTGAAAATCAGGAGACAGAGACAGGTTCTATGAGGAAGATTAAGGCACTCTTTTTAAGTGCTGGGGATTAAACCCAGGACCTCACCATACTAAGCAAAGGCTCTGCCACTGACCTACATCACCGCCCTACAATTTTTATTTTTTATTTTTATTTTTATTTATTTTTTGGTACCTGGGATCGAACTTGGGTCCTTGAGCTTGCGCAGCAGGCAGCAAAACCACTGAGCTAAATCCTTGGCCCCAAGATGTTCTTTTTTTTTTTTTTTGTACCAGGGATCGAACTTGGGACCTTGCGCTTACGAGGCAGGCGCAGGAACCACTAAGCTAAATCCCCGGCGCCCTACAATTTTTAAATGCTACAGGCTGGGGGCAAACAGCTCTGTGCTGCAGTGCGAGGCTAGCACACCGAGGCCTTCGGTTCACCCCCACCCGCACCCCAGAAAGCTGTGACAGTGAGAGCTAGTCTTGTCTGGACTACAGAAATGTTCGTGGTGTCTAACACTGTACGTAGAATAAAGCTGCTATTCCCTTCAAAAGTAACCAAGTTATTGCCCTTTACTAAGTTCAGAAAGTCAAATTACATACTTTCTTCTTTTTAAGATGACATTTGGGCATTAAAGAAGCCACCAGTAGATCATAAAAGACAAAAACAAAGAAAACATCCACAAAACAATGGAAGGCTAGTCTCTAACAGAAAGAAAACCCTGTGGAAGCTCTGGTTTGGCACCAAAAATAATTATCTGTCATTTTTTTTCTTTTTTCAGGGCTGGGGATTGAATTCAGGGCCTAACAAATGTGAGGCAAGCACTTTACCGCTGAACTACAGCCCCACTCCTTCTATTCTACTCTTATTTGATTCTGAGACAGGGTCTTGCTGATTTGGCCAGGCTGGCCTCAGGTCTGTGATCCTCCTGCCTCAGCCTCCTCAGTCCCTGGGATTACAGGCGTGGACCTCTGCACCCAGCCCACATCCCTGCTTGACACAATAATGCTTTCATTTGCTTTTGCTCCGGGGCAAGTGGATGATACAAAGGGCAGTGTGAGGTGTTCACAGCAGCACATCCAAGTGTTATATCTCCAACTCGAAGGAAGACATTCAGCAGACATTACGAATGCTGCACACACGCCTCACACACAGACACACTCACGTGTACCTGGGTGGTTAGGATGCTACTCTGCGAGGAAAGCCCCGAGAAACCACCAGAGGGGTTTGTTTCGCTCTCATACCCAGATGCTGCTTCACCTGAAAAGGCAACAAAAACAGGTTCCGCTGTAGACAGGCGGTGAACACTGCAACTTGGCAATACTGGTTTTGTGATCACGGTATCTCCCCTGCCAGGTAAGTTTTGGCAGTATTGGTTTCATTTCACAAAATCACCCAACTTCTTGCTTTGCGACACTGGGATTTTCCCTCAGAAACTCCGACACTAAAACCAGAGAGGCAACCCTACGAAGAGTAGGACACTAAAGCTCATGCAATCAGAGATGGGGCTTGAGCTGGCAGATGGGCTGCTGACTTGTAAGGAAAAGAACCGCATGAGGAAGCTGAAGAAGCAGTGGAAACATACCATGTGTTCCCATTGGGCATAACCAATCAGCTCATTTCTATGAAACAGACCGGGGCAAGGGCTGGGGATTTAGCTCAGTGGTTTCGCCACCTGCTGCACAGGTGGCGCAAGGACCCGAGTTCAATCCCCGGTACCAAAAAAAAAAAAACCAGACTGGGGCAAACACACAAGCCTGGCTCCAGTACCTAAGGGTGAGTCCACGCTCTGCCCTCCGTGATGGCTGCCTTCTTCCAGGCTAGGTTCCCTATCTTCATCATCTGAAACCACTTCCTTGTCGCTCAGAGAGGCACCCTGGATTCCAGAGGGATGCCCGTTCTGTTCAGCAGGAGGGTGCAACATCAGCAAGGGATCCTGGGAGATTGTGTTTGCAGCAGACTCTTCTGAGATGCTGCACTGGGAAGAAAACAAGCTGCCGGAACATCTGATGTCTTCGCCCAGCCGAGGTTCCGGGGACACCGGCTCGCTGGTGCAGCCTCGTAAGTTGTCTTTCAATGATACCACGTTCTCCTCTGTTCCCTTAGACACACGCTCTGTCGCACCAGTGCTGGGCCTGGTAGACTGAGGAGTAGTGCATCCTTTACCAAATATTAAGTGTTGGAAGCAGGGAAGTTCTTCGTCCTCACTTGACATGTTCTCTTCGGAAGACTCTAATTTCCTCACCCTTCTTTGGTGACCCCGAGCCAGAGCTGTATGGGTGAAGGGGCTGGGGCTCCTGCTGAATTGTCTTCTCTGGACACTTTTGCTAAACACAGCAGAAGTCTCCTTAATGTCATCTTCAGCAAAGCTGGCATCTTCCTTTCTGTCCTCTTCGTCTAACAGGTCATCGGGTGTCTCAGAACAAATCTGAGAAGCAGGATTACTTCCCATAGGCTGTTCCACGCTATCAAAAATTAGACAGGGAGAGAAATCTGCATGGACAGCCTGAGCTACGACTCCACTCGCTCCTCGCTGTGGTATTTTAGGACATTTGTAGTCACCCACAGGAAGACTTTGCTCCTGGACTTTAGGTTGCATCAGACCTGATCTAAGCACAGCATTTAGTGTCGGCCCTCGGCTTCTCCCCCATTCTGCCTGCATGTGCTCATTGCTGGAGGCTACCTCATTAGTGCCAGAGCCCACTCCACTCCCGCTGCCTGAGCTGGCCTCTTTAGGAGCAAGATCTCTGCTGTTCTTACAGCAACCTGTGCTCACCATGCTTTGAAGGACTCTCTCACTCTCTACTGCTTCTTTTGGTGACATGGAAAGGCTTTTCTTACATGCAGTTTTAACAGATGTCCCAATGCGAGAAACTGATGCCACATGGCACGGGTTTCGTGAAATTCCATGTTTGTCAGCAGCGACGAGTTCAGTTTTGTAGCCTCTGACCTGAGATGATGGACGGAGCTTCGAGACTCCTGTGACACCACACTGGACACCAACACCTAGCTGGTCATTCTGAGAAATCACAGGGACACTTGCAGTGGCATTAACTACCTGCACATGCCTGATCTTAGACGCTTTCTTTCCCTTACTGTTTTCTCTTTGTTCACATTCAGGAGTGACTTCTGGATTTCGTTTCTGAAAGAACTCGGAGTGGGCACAGACCCCTGTAGATTTCTTTTCTGGGTTTCCTGGATTGGAAAACAAGGCAAATGACTGACGCTTTGATGCCTGGAATGTATTTTGTAAATATTGAGTATCGAGTTCACTATCTTCCATTTCTACATTTGCCTCCTGAACGTGGCTCACTTTACGTCTCAATGGATCATTAAAACCCTCAGTGTCATTTCCAGTATCTTCAGAATGAGCAGGCAGTTCCTTGGGCTTTGCGACCGCTACATACTGAGTCACACACTGATGCGACGCTCTCTGTGCCTTCCTGAGGCTGTTGGCTTCCAGTAAGGAGAAACTGTCCTGAGTGCTATAATCAGTGTCTGGGACCAGTGAGATACTGGTGCTCTCTGCAGATCTCTCGGTTTGCAAACCCCTTTCTCCACTTAGCACTGGACCTTTGGGATCTCTGGTATTATCCGACACTTGAACTGTTTCTGGGTTCTCTTCTGTCTTGTCTCTCTGTGGACTAGGGTTGACAAGTTCTTTATCAGGGCCTGAACTGTTAGCAGAAGAACCAGGTGTGTTTGCTAACGCTGGTTCTGGGACAGCCTCCTCAGCAGGTCTGTTCCTTACTTGTTCAGCGGGCTTCTTACTCTCCGGGATTCCAATGGAAGCTTCTCCCTCCCCCGCAAGGTATAGATTCTGGCTGTACCCGATCAGCACTTGGTGGGAGCTTTTTTCCTTCACTTCTTCAGTGCTGGTAGAATTGTCAATTTGCAGTTCGGTGTGGTCCAGTGGGCTGGGGTGAGGCACATGCCTGGTTGAGGACCTCCTCCTCAGCCTGCTTTTCTTAGGTGGCTCTGAATGACGGGCATGTGATTCTAGTCCCATGTTGCTTATGCTGCAGCTCTGGGGCTCTGCTCTGGCGGCAGACTCTTTTTCCAGTGATTGTGCTGGGCTGGGCTTCCTCTGTCTCTGAACACCAGCCCCTTCTGCATCACCCTTGTGGCTTTTCCTAGGAGTACCTGTCACCTGCCCACTCTCCTCCATTTGCTCCGTTCCCTGATTTATCTTTTCAGGAGTCTTTGGAGCAACTGGCAAATCTGCTCTCTTGATAAAATCCTCAGGATGAAGACATGACATGCTTCTCCTCTTGCGCTTTAATTTATTTGTGGGGGGAAACTCTTGTGTCACCTGCGGTTTGACAACCAATGCTCCTACAGTTAGATTTTCAGCCACATAGGTGAAGCTGGGGAGGCTCGGCTTCCTCCGGTAGGTTTTCCCGAATACTTTATCTTTCATGTCATTCCTCCCTGCTTTGGGGCAGACTCGCTTGTTGGCACAGAACAAAGCACTCTGAGGACTATTGGTCAGCATGGCTATTTTCTCCAGAGAGCCAGAAAAGCCACCTTGGCCTTTTGGATCTTCTAAGGCACTGGCTTCTTCAGCATCTGCTTCCAACTCCCGGTCACAGGCATCATCAGAAGCCACCACTTTGTCACTTCTGGAAAACCACTCATTAACTTTCTGAATCCTGCTGTTCAGTGTGACCCAGTAGACATCCTGGGCCTCCCCGAGCGTCTCCGAGCATGGGGGTTTCTGCTCCTTCCCTCTTCTCTCACAGAGGGCCGCAGCGGTCGGCTCTGCCTTCTGCTCTGTGCTGGGCGTCTGCCCATCATCGGAGCTCTCCTCGCTCCCAGCCCATCTGCTCTGTTGGCTCCTTGCAAACCCGGGCTGTTTGCTTTTATTACAGAATTCAGCCTTTTCTACATCCATTCTGTCTTCAGTGAGTAATAAACGGCTGTTCCTGCACTGTAATGAGCTGGCGCGAGTGTCGGTGCCACATGGCTCCACACGCAAGTCGGGAGCAGGGCCGACCTGCTGCTTGCCTGGACGCCTCTTGGCAGCACGCTTCTCCACAGGCTTTTCGTCTTCACCGCTGAGGTGTGGACGGTCAGAGTCTACGGTGCCCTTCTCAGAAGCCTCACAAGGAGCTGAAAACACACAAAAATAATGAGGTGCTAAACGCTGACCTACGGAAAAAACACAACTGGGGAGTGGAAATAAAGCAACTAGCTTTTTAAGAGAAAGCACCAACTCCATTTTTAAGATGTAGTTCACATTCTTTCTGTAATTCCTACTCACACAGATTCTCATTATTTCCAATCAAGATAATGAGAAATCTAAGTTCAGAGTTTTCCCTATGCACAACCCCTACCGCTCACTCCTCCAGCCTCTGAGAGTGAATCAAGGCAGTGTTTGGTTGACACAGTACCATGATCTGTCTACACACTCACACTCCCTGTATTCAAAAACCAGTTGGCAAAAGATGAAATACAAATACATCAGTTAAAAATGAAGGGCGCCGGGTGTGGTGGCGCACACCTGTAACCCTAGCACTCAGGAGGCTGAGGCAGGAGGATTGCCTTAAGTTTGAGGCCAACCTGGGCTACATAAGACCCTGTCTCAAAAAACCAAAACAAAGAAAAATGAAGGGCAGCAACCAGTTGCATGGGGTATTTTTATATCCACACCCAACATCCCATGGGAAGATGAGGCTCTCCATGATACCCTGAGAAAGAACAACATTCTAACTGCCAAGAGGCCTGATCCCAGCACGGCACCCACCCACCCTCTCCTCAGGACCCTTAACCTTGGGAAGACTCACTGTTACCCTGTTTTGCAGGATGTGAACTAGCTTTGGCCCTGGTTCCTTGCAGGCTGAAGAGCAAGTCTTGGTCTCTCACACTGTGGGGAAAGGAAAGAGACGAGTGGGCCCCAAGTTACAGCTCACAGAGGGAGAGGGCAGTGATCAAGCGTGAGCCCCTCTAGGTGGGCTGTATGAGCCAACCACGGATGATCCCCCACTCCACCTGCTCACTCCTCTAAGTGACTCCTAGTCTCAAGGAGCATTTTATGACTAGGGAAAAGTCATTTGCAAACAAATCTGAGCGACTGCAATACTATCATAATTCAGATCAGTAATGACAGATCCCAGTCAGGGTCAAGCAGTAATTCCTAAGGAAAGAGACCAGACAGGTGACCCACCTGGAAACTGCTTACAGGCTACTCTAATTCATACAGACAATGTTTGAGAATTAATGTAGAACCAAGGGACAGAGGAAAGAAAGAGCTGAAAGTTGACTGAAAGTGGAGTCCGCTAGTATTTTCATCAGCCACAATTCCCACGGTATCAACACTACTGCCTGAGGAATTTAGCTGGAGAAAACGCCTGCCAGAAGCAAGTGTGGACAGAACCCCACCACTACCTCACACTCCTCTAAACACTGCTAATAAAACAAGCAAGAAGGCTTTTTTTTTTTTGGTACCAGGAATCAAACTTGGGTCCTTGTACTTGTGGGGCAGGCGGTGGAACCACTGAGCTAAATCCCCAGCCCTGCAAAAAGGCTTTTGCTCAGCTACTGAACGAGGAGAGGAAAGCACACAATCTCTACAGGTTCTTCTAATACCATGATTCAAATCTAGGGAAAAGCTAATCTTTAATATTGACAAAGTACGAAGATACCAGCCTGTGGGCCAAGGGCCCTTGCCCTCACCTGTGGTCATCCGCCCTGTTAGCCACGTCTTCAGAGGCGTCTTCAGAGGAGTCCGACCCTGAAAGAAGTGTCCCAGCCCCAGGCAGATCAGTAAAGACTGTCTTTGAGAGGGTTAGACTGAAACAAAAGATATCCATTTATCTACAAGTGTTCACTGAGGACTCGCGATGTGTGAAGCGACTCAGGAGCAGGCAAGGAAGCTGGTTACTACTGGGTGTGAGCCCATGGCCCCCCAACCTCGGGCAAAGGCCTGCACCCCTCTGAATTTCAGTGCAATCTGTGAGATGCTATGGTGGCCCATGGGAGCTCAGAGTCACCCTGCCCAATGGAAAGAGACAAGGCTCTCAGCGAGGCGGGTTGGAACTCTGCACTCATCTTACAAGCCCAGCTCTTGGGCTGGGGATGCAGCTCAGCAGCGGTGTCCCTGCCTGGCAAGCACAAGGTCCTGAGTTTGATTCTCACTATCGAAGAAAAAAAAGAAGCCCAGCTCTCACCAAGAGTGCAGCTTATCTTGACTCCCTCTAAATGGGACTTTATTGTTACTTTCCATTTTTCCAAAATTCATTTCTCCATACTTATAACCAGATATCCTTCCTTTTGCTCCTTTTATAAAGTAAGATTCTCCAAGGCCGAAACTGCATCTTTTACATTATTTATAACTCACCACAGAGCCCATAAAATTGTTATTATTATTTTTTTGTACTGGGGATCGAACTTGTGACCTTGCACTTGCCAGGCAGGCACTGGAACAACTGAGCTAAATCCCCAGCCCCAAAATTATTTTGTTTTTATTTCCCAAAACTCCCTGCCAAATGTATAAGGACAACCAAGGTTTTCAGCAAAGCTGTGAGACAGCAACCCAGCAACCATCAGTGTGGACTTCTGGAACCCATGGCCCTTACCCAGTTCAATGTAGACAGATTTATTTTGAGGCTGTGCCTGCTTCTTGGTCCTCAGAGACCTCACGATTCCAAGGTCAGACAGCTGGACCCCGAGACTGGTTTCCTGCTAAGCGATAAAGAATGGTCACCCACTGGTGGCTAGCTCTGTGCTTCGTTCCTAAAGAGAAACCCCAGGCCATGGACAAAACTATCAGTCAGCTACGATTCAGGACCACTGGGAAAACACCTGGCAAAACATACCCTAAAACGTCTAGGTTACACATGGGTTCAGTATTTTTTTTCCCCTTTCTTACTTTAAAAATTTTCAAATTGTGTATTATGTATAATTTTTGGAAGTATTAAAATACAATATTTTAAAGCTAATACTTGAATATAATTCTAATCACATCCAGTAAAAGGATTGGCAGCTAAGATAAAATAAATGCCAAAGAAGGATAAATGAACTGAGTGTGTTGTTACACAACTGTAATACCAGCAACCTGGAGGCTGAGGCAGGTGCAGCACCACTGAGCTAAATCCCTGGCCCTAGGATTTCAAGTGGGAGGCCAGCTTGGACAACACAGTTAGACTGTCTCAAAAAATAAAGCAAAAGGAGCTTTGCGCAGTGGCAGTATCACAGCAATGGGGTTTATCTGAGGTGCGACTATTGCTAACTGAAAAAATAAAGCAAAAGGGCCAGGGATTTACCTCAGCACCTGCCTTGCAAGCACAAGGTCCCGAGTTCAATCCCGGTACCGGGAACAACAACAAAAAAAGCAGAGTAAGGTAGTGCATGCTTTAGCCCCAGCACTGAAGAGCACAGGCAGAAGGCTGCTGAGTTTGAGGTCAGCCTGGGCTACAGAGTGAGTTCAAGGCGAGCGTGATCTACATAGTGACACCCTGTCTCAAAAGAAAAAGATACATGACGACAATTAACCCTTGTGTCCCTAAAATTAGTAAGAGAAAGGATATTTATGTTTGGGGCTTTGGTGGTACTGAGGACTGAACCTAGGGCTCACACACTAGGCAAGCCCTCCAACAAGGAGCTGCATCCTGAAGCTTTTCTTCTTCCTATTTTGCCCTTCTACATCTACTAAGAAATCAATGCCTAGTCTCAAGAACTATTACTTTTAAATCTCCATCATTCATTCACAGATGCGTGCCAGCACAGCGAATCACTGTCTCTTCCTGTGCAATCACACCTTTTAAGCTGAGGAGTTTAGATGCTTACTCGCCCGGTGACTCTGTGGCTCTCTGCACAGTGTCAGAGCTGACACCCTGGAGCAGGGCGGGGCCCAAATTGCCCTTCTGAACGCCTCAGCCTTTCACACGGCTTCTTTCGCACCTGACACACTCCCCAACTCACACTGCTCAACAAAGAGACAGCGTCAGAGAAATGCGGTGCCTTACCAGGGAGGGCTTCTCAGGCTCACCCTGTCGAAGTCCTCTGGCACGGTTCCGGTAGCCCATACTTTGGATGAGGGGAATCTCCTCCTGGCCGTGTTCAGGAGAATTAATTTCCTTTTTTGAAAAGTTGTAACTGTTTGCAACTGTGAATTACAAGGGAACACAATGTGTAGTTAGGAAAGCTGTACTCATTTTCATTAAAGAAACTAAGAGAAATTCTGCGTGTGCTTTTTTTTTTGGTACCAGGGCTCGAACTCGGGTCCTTGCGCTTGCGCAGCAGGCAGCGAAACCACTGAGCTAAATCTCCGGCCCTGCATGTGCTTTTTATTGTGTTAAGATGATTATTATGGGGCTGGGGATTTAGCTCAGTGGTTTCGCTGCCTGCTGCGCAAGCGCAAGGACCCGAGTTCGAGCCCTGGTACCGAAAAAACAAAACAAAAAAAGATGATTATTATGGACATTAAGGGTACCCACAAGTTTTTTCCTTTTTTTTTTTTTTTGGTATCGGGGATCAAACTCAGGACCTTGAGCTTGCAAGGGAGGTTCGGTGCCACTGAGCTAAATTGCTGGCCCAACGATAAGTTAAAAAACCCCCAAAAAACTTCACACATTCACAGATTGTCAAAGTTATTCTATTGCTTTTTTTCCACTTTAAAACTCACAAATTTGCCTATTAATACCATATTCCACTGAATCTAAGACACCAATAAATGTAAAAGCACACTACCATTTTCTGTACCATTAACGAAGAGCTAAATTAAACAATGACAGACGATTGATGGTAAAATGCTCTCAATCCCAGAGATGTGAAGATGCGCTTTTCCAGACTGATAAATAAGGTGTGAGGCAGCTGGGAAGGATTTAAAACAGACATCAGAAGCAGAGCTAGAATGAACCCAGACCAGCAGGTCTCCGTCCTCACCTGGCGACAACCACAAATGTGCTGGGTGTCAGCCGCGCTCAGGACACTCACCCTGCAAGCCGCTGTCCAACTCAAAAGCGCGAATGACTTTCAACAGCTCTTCAACCAGCTGACTGAACCTTGTGCTTTCCTGTAGGCTTCTGAAATTTGATCGAGAGCACACTTAGCAAGTGACTATCAACTGTTCAAGGACACTAAAATGGGGAAAGGCGTGCTGACAAACACAAGATTCGGTCCTCTCTGCAACCACCATGGAGAACATACTCAGAGGAACAGAACCGCCAGCTACCTCACACGATAACCGAGGCCCCACTGCTGCAGAATAAACTGTGGTGGGTTGGATCATCTCTGTAATTCTTTGCCTTCATGTAAGTCTACAAAAGTTTAATACTTCCTAATACAGTATCAAGCCAAGTCCACGGTAGATATTAATCTCTCACAGGTAGCTCCGCTACTCAAGGATTTCCACCAAATCAGAGAACAGACAGGTTAACAACATTCAGAGAGATCTAAGTTCAGGAAAGTGGACGGAAAATACAATCCACCCATTCCTTTAAGTAGCCGAGCACCTACTAAGGCCCAGGCATTGGAGAAACAGTACTGAGACCAAGTGGCTGCCTGCTGGAATCTCCCTGGGGCAGAAGAGACGCACTGTGGGAGCAAAGAGCTGGACAAAAATAATGCCACGAAGAAAAAGAAAGGCAGCTAGTGAGACAGGGTGATACAGCCTGCTTTCTACATGACCTCCAGCTCTGGTATTATTCAAGAGCATGAAGGCAGCTAGCTGTCTCCAGCCAAGCACCCCAAAGCCCCTGATGTCACCTGAGGACAACACCAGGTGGGATCAGGCCTGGGTGTGCATGGACAGGGGAAAAGGGCATAAAGTTGCTAACACCTACGTAGTGTGGATGTCACAGGAAACTTCCAGGCAAATAACTGTGGAAATACTTCACTGCCTGCTATGCACACTTGTGTACATTTTCCTATTGATGAATAGTTTAGGAAGAACACTAGCCATGTTAGTAAAGAATTTCTCCCTCTGCTGCCATGTTACTTCCAACTCCCCTCATTATGCAAATCACACACCTTTTGGTTATACTGTTCTTACACAAAGGACACTGCGAAGGCCCTTTCTTCTGGTCGAGAAGTTTCAGCATACAAAATCTAGAAATGATAAAGAAAGAACAATTCACTTTCTTTTATAGAGAGAATATTCAGAAGGCAAACAAGCCATGAAAAGATAATCTCACAACCTTCCCAAGGGTTGCTAAAAGGTAATGACAGGTGAATTAAAACCAATGGTTTTAACTGTTTTTATTTTTATTATTATTATTTTGGGGGGGGTACTGAGGATCAAACTCAGGACCTTATGTTTGCGAGCAGGCAGCAGAATCACTGAGCTAAATCTCCCGCCCCAGCATCAATATTCTTTAATCTTTTTTTTTTTTTTTGGTACCGGGGATCAAACCTAGGCCCTTGCGCTTGCACAGCAGGCGGCGAAACCACTGAGCTAAATACCCAACCCCCCAATTCTTTTTTTTGGTACTGGGGATCAAACTCATGACCTTGTGCTTTCGAGGCAAGCGCCGGAACCACTGAGCTAAATCCCTGGCCCCCAATATTCTTTAAAGACACAGGATGGAGGGCCAAGGATTTAGCTCAGTGGTCCCGCTGCCTGCCTTGCAGGCATAAGGACCCAAGTTCGATCCCCGGTACCCACCCCTCCCCCCAAAAGAGACACAGGATGGAGGCCACACCTTGACAGAAATACTAACATCCACTCTATTATAATGGGACAAAGAGGCATCTGTATGTATCCCTAACAAATGCTACAGCTGAACAATTTAGAGTGGTAACAGGAAGGGAATTCCCTGGTCAAATATATTTTGTTTTGTTTTGTTGGTACCGGGGATCAAACTCGGAACCTTACACTTGGGAGGCAGGCAGCAGAACCACTGAGCTAAATCCCCGGCCCAACACTACCAAATGTAGTAGAGGAACGAGCTAAGATATGTCACTTTTGCGGCCTATACAATAAATAATGAAGGAGACCTAGGTATGTAGAAAACCAGCCAAGAATAGGGACCATAACCTTTCTTCATGCTAGGAAAATAACACATGAAGAAACATAAAGGTTGTTAACTACACTCAAAAGAGAAAATGAAGTTGGGCACGGTTGCACATGCCTATGATCCCAGCACTCTGGGAGGCTGAGGCAGGATTGTAGCCCAGCCTAGGCAACTAAGCAAGAACCTATCTCAAAATATAAAAAGGGCCAAGGACATAGCTCAGCGTGAAGGTGCTGGGCTTAATCCCCAGTATCACAAAAAAGAGGGGCCGGGGGTTTAGCTCAGTGGTTCCGGCGCCTGCCTTGAATGCACAAGGTCCCATGTTCGATCCCCGGTACCAAAAAAACCCCCCAAAAAACCCCCAAACCAAAAAACCCAGTGCCACAAAAAGGAAAAAAAAGAAAAAAAGAAATGAATTTTTATGCAACTCTGAATGACTGAGCTAAGGGAATCTGGAAGGATCAACAGAGCATTGGCACAACACCAGGGCTCAGAGAAAGAATTCTGAGTTTTGTGTCCAGGGAGTCATCGTGGTACACCAACCAAAGGAAAACACATACGTAAGTTCTACACAAGGCGCTCAGTAAGATGTGAGGCAAGCTTTGACTTGGCACAGTGGTTCAAGCCTGCAATCCTAGCACTCTGGGAGGCTGAGGCAGGAGGATGGCAAGTTTGAGCCCAGCCTGGGCAACTTGGTGAGACTCAGTCTTAAAAAAAGAAAAAAAAAAGGACTAGGAATGTAACTTGATGTGAAGGTTCTGGGTTCAATTCCCTGTACACACACACACACACACACACACACACACACACACACACACACACACACACAGTAACCTTTTAAATACTGGGACTTTCTTTTCTCTATCCATCTTTGAAGAAAGTGGTTGGCAACATACTGCTCTAGAGCCCACAAAGCTATAAAGGTAAAAATTCTTAAAGCACAAAGAGAAAGCTGTGTTGCTCTGGCATGTGGCCGGGAGGAGCCCAAGGGTCCTATGAAGCTGCTGGGACTGGATCTAAGCCAGCAGAGCACCACGAGAAGGAGGCAAGAGGCACAGAAATGGGCTGTGGATTCTCCAGGGGGCAGAGGGAGGGAAGGAAAGAGGGAGCAGAGGGAGGGAGCAGAGGGAGGGAGGGACCCTCCAAAGGGAACAGGTTCCTGCAGCTTCAGCCAGAGCTCGTTATCCTTAGGCAGCAGCTGTCCCCTTGTCAGATCATGGAAACAGCCGAAAATGGATGAAAACTATGGACTACTCCCAGGAAAAGTACACACCATACTTTTTAACACAACTGAGTTTAAAACTGAATCTTAGGAAATTCATGAACATCATTCATGAACTCCAAGTTTAAAAATTCCTGAAAGGGGGCTGGAGATTTAGCTCGGTGGTTCCGCCGCTTGCCTGGCAAGTGCAAGGTCCTGAATTTGATCCCAGGCACCAAAAAAATAAATAAAATTCCTGAAAGGATACATACGAAGTTAATAATCATGGTTCTCTGGGAAAGGACGTAGGAGACAGGGGTTGAGGGAACAAGAAAATACACTGTATCACATACCATTCTGTTTTAATAAGCTCCTAGGTTCATGGCTTGCTTTTTCAATTGCTTCAATTTTTTTTTCTGGGATCAGGGATCAAACTTAGGACCTTGCCCTTGCTGGGCAGGCACAGTGCCACCGAGCTACATCCCTGGCCCTTCTCTTTTAATTGAAAAGTCAACGGGCCAGGGATGTAGTTCAGTGGTGCCGCACCTGCCTTGCAAGGGCAAGGTCCTGAGTTCAATCCCTGGTACCAAAAAACAAAAATCCATTAAAAGTGAAAAATTACTTAAAAACAAACTCATTGAAAGCTGGAGATGGTGCCACACAACTGTACAGCCAGCCCTCTGGGAGACTGGCTGGATCCAGATGCAGAACCCCAGACACGGAAGGGGATGGAGGGCGACCCCGGGACTGGGACCCCTGGTGTGAATTAATCTTGGCCTGCGCAGAAACTGCCCTCAGACCCCTCCTATCTTCACAAGGGTCGAAGAGCAGGGAACAGGGAACCTTCGAGGGGAAGGAGAGGACATTCAGAGATGAACAGAACGGAGCCTGGGAGATGGAAACACAATGTGCTTATTTCACAAATACTTGTGGCCTGCTTTCACCCTCGGACACAAAAACCAAACAGCTGTCCTAGGGGATCCCACATCGCCTTCTGCACACAGATAAGCCGGGTCAACACCCCACCAGGAGCAAGGCCTGTGACCGCCTACAGCAACTCTCTAAGTACTCTCCAAGGAAGGACAAACACAGTTGGAGTTTTTCCGCTGTCACTTAAGTGACCAAGCTAAAAAAGCCTCCATAAAGTCCAGTTTTCCCTGTATTATAAGAACAAGCACAAAGCTAATAAAGGAGTCACAAAAACCATTGAAACTTACTTGCAAAATATGTGGTCACATTTTGTGGAAACAGGTTCTCTGATCAATTCCAGACTAGAATGGTAGAGGAAAAACAGAAAATTATAAATTAGGCTCAATAATTTCTCTAAAAAATAAATATATTTTGAGTAAAGAAATTTATGGTAACTCAAGTTATGAGTTGGGGTTTTTATTTTTATATTTTTGATTTTTTGAGACAGGGTCTCATTATGTAGTTCAGGCTGGGCTTGAACTCACTATGCAGCCCAGGCTGCCCTCAAACTTGCAGTGATCCTCCTGCCTCAGCCTCCTGAGTACTAGGACTACAGATGTGCGCCACCATGCCCAATAGTATGGCTTTAAGTTTCTTCAATACTTATTAAATGTCTGTTAGGCTAAGAGCTAAGAAAATATGATGTGCCTTTCCTGAGCTTTCAGACATTAAAAGTTACAGGCTGGGCATGTGGCTCAGTGGTAGAGCGCCTGCCCCACATTCATGAGGCCCTAGGGTATATCCCCAGCATGAGGAAAACAAAACCAAACCAAACCAAGAAACAAATAGCCCTGTCCCAAAAAACAAACAAACACCTACAAGAATTAGATCTAGGCTGGGGATTTAGCTCAGTGGTTCTGCCGTCTGCCTGGCAAGCACAAGGACCTGAGTTCAATCTCCAGTACAAAAAAAAAAAAAAAAAATTAGATCTTTTCAGGGCTGGGGATTTAGCTCAAGGGTTCCAGCACCAGCCTCAAAAGTGCAAGGTCCCAAGGTCAATCCCCAGTACCAAAAAAAAAGAATTAGATCTTTTCAGTATTCGATTTTGTCATTAGCATTTTTTTTGTTTTGGTTTTTTTTTTCCACACAGGGTCTTGCTCTGTAGCCCAGGCTGGCCTCGAACTCACAGTGATCCTCCTGCCTCAGCCTCATGACTGCTGGGAACTACAGGTAGGCAGCTCCATGCCTGGCTTGTCATTAGCATTTAAAAGACTGATAATACTTTCTACTAATTAGTTTTCCCCGTAACACTTTTTTGAGCTATCATTTTTTTCTTGCTACCCGAGATTGAACTCGGGCATTGCACTTGCCAGGCAGGCACCGCAGGCACCAGAACCACCAGGCTAAATCCCCAGCCCTTGAGCTCTCATTTTCAACACAGCCCTTGCAACTTAAGTAAATGCAAAACTGTACAAAGAAAAACCTTTTGCTCACAGTAGTTTCCTCTTATCTGTATTTTCTCCTCTGCAGTTTCTCTTACTTGTAGTCAACAATGGTCCAAAAATTATTAAATGGGAAACTCCACAAAGAAGCCATTCTAATGTTTTAAATTGCATGTCCTTCTGAGCAACAGGGAGAAGTCTTGCACTGTCCCTCCAGGAACAGAAGTCACCCATCTGGGGGTGCAGACTACCCATGTTCCTGTCACCTGACGGAGGTCTTGGTTATCAAAATGTCAAGTGACAGGCACTGCTGTCTCCAAGTGACATTCAGTTCCTTTAATAAGGCCCCAGAGCACAGGGGCAGCCATGCTGGCAGTGGGATATGCCACTGCTAAGCCAGGAAGTGGAAAGTGCAAGCGTATGCTAGGTCTGTCTGTCTGCACAGGGAAACAGCCCACACAGGGTTCCAGCTGCACAGCTCCAGGCCCCCTGGGCTCCCGGAATGCTCCCCTCAAGGAGAGAGGAATGACTGTGTATTTCTTTTGGATTCCCTCACAGCAATTTTTGGGCATGTGATTGCCTTGTTAGTTAATGGGAAAATTTTTGAGCATTTACGTAAAATGGGCCAGGTGTGGTAGTGGACACCTGTAATCCCAGCACTCAGGAGGCTGAAGGAGGAGGAACTGAGTTCGAGGCCCAGCTGGGCTACTCAGTGAGACCACACCCCACCTCCCTAAATAAAATGAACTCTGTGTACCAACACCCAGTTTCAAGGACTCCTGTGGACAACTGGCCAGCCCTGTTCCACCCACACACACCCCTGCCACCGCCTCAGGTCGTTTGTAAAACAACCCCAGCCAACAGGTCATTTCATACTGGCAGCTCCAGAGACTGAACCCAGGGACAAGTCCTCTCCACCAAGCTGCATTCCCAGTCCTTGCTGTAAAATTTTGTTTTTGGACAGAATCTTGCTAATTTGCCTAGGCTGGCCTCAAACTTACGATTTCCCTTCCTTTAGAGAGTAGCTGGGGTTACAGGTGTCCACCACTGCAACAGGCTAGACTCTTTTTAGCCTAACCATAACACCATTATTACTCCTAAAAATAAATGATTGCGTTCAATTATCTAATAGACAATTGATGTTTTAACTTGCTACATACAATTTATTTTTAATAGTTGTCTATGTTTATATCAGTATCCAAGCTATCACATTGCATTTGGTTCATACAACTCAAGTCTTCTTTAATCTGCAGATTTTCTTTCCTGTTTTCCTTTCTCGCCACTCATTTAAGTGCAATGTTGGCACTCTGGGGATTCGTCTCTAGCTTCATTTCCAGTGAACAGCACCTACAGCAAGATCCAATTCAGGTTCGACTTTCGGGCAAGAACACTTTGCCAGTGTCGCTGTGTACTTCATTACGTCACTTCAGGAGGGTCATGTTTGGTTTCTGATTACTTTGTAAAAAACACTGTAATAGATACTCCCTAAAGGAAATTCCCTCCTTTATGTTTACAAAATCTCAACATCTTTCTGATAGTAATTCACTTAAAATACATACCATACACACACACACACACACACACACACACACACACACGTATGTGTATACATATGAGAGGAGATTGAATCCAGGACCTTCGTGCTGAGCTATATCCCCAACCCTTTCTCTAATTTTTATTTGGAGACCAGTTCTCACTAAATTGGCTATAGACTGCCTAGGGTGGGCTTGTGATCTTGCCATCTTGCCTCAGCCTCCCAGAGTGCTGAGGTTATGGGTGTGTGCTACTACACCCAGCCATATAACAAATGTTAAACATTTACTTCATGTGGGGACTGACTGGAATACAGCGGTGAGCATCCTAATGCCTGCCCTCATGGAGCTTACATTTTAGCTGTGGTGGAGAGATGAGAAGAGAAATAACTAAGAAAAGATGGGAATCGGTGTTGAAGAGAAAGACAGCAGAGTAAGGGCAACACAGAGTGCCATGTATGAGGGGGACCCAGGGTGGTCATCACAGTCCTTACTAACAAGGTGACACTGAAAGACAAGTGAACAGTGCGAGGAAACCAGCTGTGCAACACTCAGCAGAACGACCCGGCAGGGGCAGAGGACAGCCCACAGGCTTGGAGACATCGTGCAGGCAGATCCACCTCAGCAGCCGGGAACCTGGGGACCACCTGAAGGCTTCCGCCTTTGCTGAATGAGGGCTTTAGAAGGCAAATTTTCCTTGGCAAAGTCCAGCCAGGACATTAAAGATGTGACAGGGATGTGGTTCTTTTCACTGAACACTTAACTTTTAGAAAAGGGTCATGAGAAAGGCTGAGGGCAATAGGCCTACTGTACTAACAGGGCCACCTCCAGCTGAGACACCTAGGCGTCCTTTTGCCGCCACCACGCCGGTTCTCCAGGGCTGCTGTGAGGACAGCTAGATAACTGGGAAGAGGCTTCCCAGCGAGAGAGACTTACGCCAAGGTTAGTGCTAATACTGGGAAGAAATGGGGCTTTAAAAAGGAAGCAGTCCCGGGCCGGGGATTTAGCTCAGTGGTTTCTCCACCTGCTGCGCAAGCGCAAGGACCCAAGTTCAATCCCCAGTACCAAAAAAAAAAAAAGGAATGGAGAGAACTCCAATTGTTACTAAGTCACTACTCGTAGACAAGCTGGATAGCAAAGAAATTCTCAGGAAAAGAGGAATTGGATTTAGCTATGGCACCAGATGGCTTTCATTCTCACCACTGACTCAACCCTGAAATAATTATATTTCAGTATGGCAATTATAATCCAAACTATACAAACACACTATAAACACAAACCCTGAGCAGATGAAACTCCAACGTGGAAAAGGTAATGACTGGGGAAGAAGGAGCCTGAAGACAAAACAGGGGTGGAGGGAGAGCAAACTCCAGCCCGCCTCTCTTGGTCCCGATGAGAGTGAGTGCTTACTATAAAAGTCATTCAAGGGGCTCAAGCAGTTTTCAGACCATAACAGGCAATATTTTGAGCCTATTACATATTGGCATTTTGAGCTCTCAACAGATAATACACTGAATAAAGAAATTAAGATTTAGGTTTAAAAAAAGAGAAACTGTAAATTCATTTTAGCAATTTTTTTGAAAGTCTGAAATTTTATAGTCACATGTAAAAAGGTAGAAAAAGCTACTAATTATCTTAAATAATAGCCAGCTGAGACAGGCATAGAGGCACACACCTGTAGTCCCTGCTTTTCGACAGGATCATTTGAGTCTCTGAGTTCAAGACCATCCTAGGAGCTGGGCATGGAGGTGCACACCTATCACCCAGCACTTGGGAGGCTGAGGCAGGAGGATCACCCTGAGTTCAAGGCCAGCCTGGGCTACAAAGTGAGACCCTGGCTCAAAACCCAAAATCAAAACCAGACCAGCTTAGGTATCCCAGCAAGACTTTGTCCAAAAAACAAAGAAAAAGGACCCTGAGCCCTGTAAAATAAAAACCTTTGGGTGCAGCTCCAAGACAGAACATTTGTCTAGCATGCACAGGGCTCTGAGTTCAATGCCCAGGACCAAAAAAATGTTAAAAAGAGAGAAGCAGGTATATCCCCTACCTGTAATTTCCCATAGATTAGTTTACGCTGGAACAGTGACTATAATGGACAGTTTTAGTTTTAAAATTATCACAAGTTAGCCTTTAGCCTATTTGTAATAGAAAAAACAGAGAAAAAAAAAAAGAAGCTGGAAAATACCCGATAGCTGACAGAAAATAAAAATTGAACAGTAACTTTCATTCCTGCATCTTTAATTTTTATGTATCTGAGTTTTTAAATTGATGGTTTAATTTGGCAGAGAAAGAACATTACATTTTTATGACTGAGTCCCACGGGAATGCAAAATAAATGTACCCAAATGGCACAGTATCAAAGAGTTTTGATCACTCTATACGTATCATGAGTAAGTTTTGTGCTTTTTCAAAAGCAAATTTCTTTCCTACAATTTTATTTCCTACTTCTGTGATGCTGATGTTTCCTAAATGAGGCTGTAAATCTCATTTAGCTCTT
Source organism: Heterocephalus glaber (assembly GCF_000247695.1). The sequence goes on along the minus strand of NW_004624795.1, from coordinate 1,191,286 downwards.
GTTTTAATTTGGCTGAAATGTTGAGAGGGTAGTGAGCGGATGGTTACTTACAAATCCTGTATCTCCAAAAACACAGCTTGCCGATCCCAAATCTTAACTTGATTCCAAATATGAAAAACAACTTTGCTAAAGCACAAAAGCAAATTTACTTGAATTTTCCCTCCTTCACTGAGGGTCGGGGCAATTGACACAACTTTTTCAACTTATTTTTTGAATGTTACCCACTACTAACCATCACCATTAAAAAAAATACTGGTGCCACTGCCTGCCTTGCAAGCAGAAGGTCCTGAGTTCAATCCCTGGTACCAAAAAAAAAAAAACCCAAGAAAGAAAAAATACATAGGGGAGTTGGGCATGGTGGCACATTACCATAAGCCCAGCACTCTGGGAAGCTGAGGCAGGAAGATTACAAGTTTGACCCCAGCTGGGTATCTCAGTGACTGAGACACTGTCTCAAAATAAAAAAAGGGGAAACCAGGCATAGAGGTGCAAGCCTGTAATCCTAGCACTTGGGAGGCTCAGACAAGGAGGACTGCTGCAGGTTCAAGGCCAGCCTGGACTATATAGCAAGGCCCTGTCTCAATAAATAAATTAAGTAAAACAAAACAAAATAAAAATTTTAAAAGGCTGGGATGTAGCTCAATTAATAAGAGCATGTAGTGAGCATGCTCAATTATGAAATAACTGTATTTCAGCAAGAGACTCTGGCTTCCATCCCTAGCAGCAAAAACAGGAGCTGGGGATGTAGCTCAGTGGCAACGTGCCTGCCTTGCAAGCACAAGGTCCTGAGTTCAATCCCTGGTACCAGAAGGAAAAAAAAAAAGACAAATAAAGCAAAGACAAATAAATAAAAGACAAACAAAAATTAGCAAAGAAACAATCTAGTTTATCATTTAATTTAGTTTATTGAGTGGCTAAATACATCCTAGATACTAGTCTAAATACTGAAGATACCAAATTAAACAAAAAAAAAAACCTTGTCTGCTCATGGAGTTCATGTTTTGTGGGTGTTGGGTGTTGAAAAGGATGAAATAATTACATGGAACGTCAAGACAGTTAACAAATGTTAGAGGAAAATAAAGGAGGGAAGCCGTGCAGAGAGTGTGTCCCAATTTTAAACAGGGTCATCTGAAGGTGGCTCTTTCCAAAGGTGATTTGTGTTTTTAAGCCACGGTCATCAAAGGAAGAGCGTTCTAGCGTGGGAACAGCAGGTGTGAGGCTGTTAAGGGCCAGAATCAAATGCCGGGTTGACAGAATGGTAGTTCAGAGTGCAGAGGCAATGATTCTAACTCCATCATGATTCTCACCAAGAGATCCTGAATGTGGATTTTCATTTACTTTGTAAATTTAAGAGAAACTGGAAAGCTCATCTAATTACTGCTCAGGGTTTTTAACCTTCTCAAAGCAATGCTTTAATTGTATTTATTTTTCCCAGTGCTGGAGACCTAGAGCATGGTAACCAAGTGTTCTATCCCCAGCCTCAAGAAATGCTTTTGTTGGGGTACCAGGGATTGAACTCAGGACCTTGTGCTTGTGAGGCAGGCAGCGGAACCACTCAGCTAAATCCCCAGCCAAGAAATGCTTTTAGTTTTTGTTCTTTTGTACCGGGGACCGAACTCAGGACCTTGCACTTTCCAGGCAGGCGGTGGAACCACTGAGCTAAATCCCAAGTCCAAGAAATGCTTTCAAATGCGTCAACAAAAAAGTATGTGCCCAGCCCAGGCAACACAGCCAAGCCCTTGTCTCAAAATAAATAAGGATAAGGGCTGAGGCTTTAGCCTGGGACTTAATCCTTGGTAAGGAAGGAAAATAAATTGATTAATTTTAAAAAGGCCTTCCTGAACACACACACACACACACACACACAAACACACACGAGTCTTTTAGGGTAACAAAAATGTCCTATACTTGATTGGGTGGGGCTCTGCAGCTATACCCATCTGGCAACACCCCTTCGTGCTGGGGATGTAGGTTACTGTTCAGGGTGGTCTGGCATGCAAGAGGCCCAGAGTTCAAGCCCCAGTACTCCAAAAACAAAGCAATAACAAAAACCAACTCATGGCCTTGCACAGCTAAGGATCTCTGAATTCCACTGTTTGCAAATTAAACTTCAATTAAGAAAGAAAAGTGAGGCCGGGAATTTAACTCAGTGGTTCCACCATCTGCCTGACAAGCGCAAGGACCCAAGTTCGATCCCCAGTACCGAAAAGAAAAAGAAAAGAAAAGTCTTGGGCTGGGGATTTAGCTCAGTGGTTCGCCACCTGCCTTGCAAGCACAAGGTCTGAAGTTCAATCCCAGGTAAAAAGAAAAGTCTTGAATAGTGTAGTCCCTTCTTCAATTTACAGATGGAGAAAAACAAAGGCCCACTCTGACCCAGCTGTGCCAAAAGCTTCAATGAGCCGCAGTATTCCTGCTTAAATGTACAAAGAGCCAGCTTCAGTCAGAAGTTCCCCCAAAGACCACACCCTGTGGGCCATTATCAATGGATGGATGTTTTGCCATTATCAATGACAATCGAGCAAGTTTTGGGGCTGGACAAAAAGCTCAAGTCCCTTAACCCACACTGAATCCCAGCCCCAGTGCGGAACCCACCCAGACTGACCGTGTGGGCTGGGAGAGAGGTACTGTGCCAGTGAGAGGTTGTTGGGGGTGGGAAGCAGAGGGGAGGAAGAGGAGTAATACTTCCTGTGGTTCTTAAAGGTCTTCCATTAAGAAAAGCAGGAAGAAAAAAAAAAGAAAAGCAGAAACTTGGGGCCGGGGAATTTCCGGCTGCCTTGCAAATGCAAGGTCGGAGTTTGATCCCCGGTACCAAAAAGAAGAAAAGAAAAGCAGATTGATCTTTTTTTTTTTGGTACCAGGGATTGAACTCAGGACCTTGCGCTTTTGAGGCAGGCTCGGTGCCACTGAGCTAAATCCCTGGCCCAGCAGCCTGACCTTAATGGATACAGTTCATTTTTTTTCTACTTGCTATGTCAAGTCTAATCTACTCATTTGTTTAGGAAATAATCATATAAGGAAGATCTTAAATTAATAAATTTCTTTGTTGACTTACCAGATTGGACACTCTAAGATTTTCTGCATGGCATTAAGGACATTTTGTACTTCTTCAACATGAACTGTTGACAAATCCATTTCTTTCTGTTCCATTTAACTTAAACACATAAATTTTAAAACATAAATCACTTTAAATGATTTATAAAACCAGGAGATACCATCTTTAATCAGGAAAAATTTTAAAATTGAAGTGCTTTAGAAATATACCATGGAACTAATAATAACATCCCCTTAAAAGAATTTTTTTGAGATAGGGTCTCACTTTGTAGCCCAGACTGGCCTTGAATTTGTGGCGATCCTCCTGCCTCAGTCTACCAAGTGCTCAGATGGGCCTGCACCACCATGCCTGGCTCTTAAAAATATTCTAATAGGGCCAGGGATTTAGCTCAGTGGTTTCGTCACCTGCTGCACAAGCGCAAGGACCTGAGTTTGATCCATGGTACCAAAAAAAAAAAAAAATTCTAACAGTTGCTTTTTGAATTTAGGCAATTTACATTTTTTGCTTTTTCAAATATAGCATCCAACCCCTTCCTTTGGTCTTTTCCTTTGTCCAAGGAAAGGAAGGTCACAGAGAGGAGGCCAGCTTCTCTCATCCTTTTTTTTTTACTTGCTTAACAAATGAATAAAGAAACTGTAGTAATTACACACAATGGAGTACTACCCTGCCACAAAGAAGGATAAACTTGAGGCAACCGTACGCAAATGGATGCACCTTGAGACCATAATATTAAGTGAAATAATCAGACACACAAGCTTAACTATCATATGGATTCTCTTACATAAGAAACTCAATATAGGGCCGGGGATTTAGCTCAGTGGTTTTGCCGCCTGCTGCGCAAGCGCAAGGACCTGAGTTCGATCCCTGGTACAAAAAAAAACAAAACAACCCACACAAAAAAGAAACTCAATATACAGTATATATGGGGGGGAGCAGAAAATAGAAGATTGGGGCCTGGGATTTAGCTTAGTGGTTTCGCAGCCTGCTGAGCAAGCCTAAGGACCCGAGTTCGATATCCAGCACCCCCCAAAAAGAAAAGAAAATAGAAGATTGGTAAATAGGAAGTAGGGAGATCTTTTTCAAATGGATGGGAGGAACAAGAAGTGGGGAGGAGGGGAAGAAAAGGGGATGGGAAAAAGTATTGAGGGGAGAAAAATGATAAAAATAGAGCTTTTTCCAAACGGGCAGGGGACCAAGAGGCGGAGGGTGTAGGGAGGGCGGGAGAGGGAAGGGGTAAGAACTAAGATGAATCCTCCAAAATACCAACTTTCGCCGCCCACTAACGTGACCACTGTGTACTTTCAACACGTACACCACAAAACAGCCGGGCGTGGTGGTGCACGCCAGTTATTCCCAGCACTCGAGGCTGAGGCAGGAGGATCGCCGCTAATTGGAAGCCAGCCTGAGCTACATACTGAGTTCAAGACCACCCTGAACTACGCAGTGAGACCCACTGTCAAAAAACCCACCCCCTCTCCTCCAAAAAAACCCACCCCAACACTACACCAAGCAAGGCGCGGTGTCCAGGACCCCAGGCCACTCGGGGAGCTGCGGCGTGGGTGGGGATCGTTCGACCTGGGGGAGGCGGTGAGGCCCCAGCAGCCAGAGCTCCCCTCCTCCCGCATCTGCTGCAGGCCTTCCCCAGCCCCTCCCAGAGCGCCGACGATCCGTCCCCCCGGGACCACCAGGGAGCCCAGGCCGGCCGCGCCCCCCGCCCCTCCCTCGCGGGCGACCCGGTTCGCCCGGATGCCCTGCCCAGGCCCTGCCCGGCCTCTCCTCCCTCCCAGCCCGCTCTCCTGCCGGCCTCAGCCGCATTCCAGTTCCAGTCTCCAGGATTCCCGCCGAACACAGGGGCCCCGCCTCGCCCCTCCCCGCTCCTTCAGGAGGCCGCCAGTTTCCTGCCGGCCGCCAGGAGCCCCAACGGGCACGTTTCCTTTCCCTGGGAGTGTCCAGCTTTACCAAGGACAGAGCGCTCGGGGTCCCCACGCCCGAGGTCCCAGTTGTCTGAGAAGAACCCCGACCGCGTTCGGCCCGGAAAGCTTCTGAGAACTCACGCTGCGCAGCCGCAGTTTCAATTTATCTGTAATTCCCGCGCTTTCTGTCGCCACGGTAAGCAGAGGCTGCCGCAGAGCGTTAACCTCTCACGACGCTAGAGGAAAGCACGTAAACGGAAGGGCGGGGCACAGAGTGCTCAGAGTCTTCTGGGCTCCGGATTGGTCGCCCAGTCTTTCCGTGCGTGACGTAAATAAAATCAGCCAAGGAGCCACCTCCCTCGTCCCCCCCCCACCTCTAGGCTTCCAGTTCCGGCTTAATACGTCACAGTTTCCTACAGGGGTTGGAATGCCTAACAGAGGTCCAAAGGTGAGCGCAGGATAGTGCTCCATGCAGTCTTAAGAAGGGGCTCCCTCCCCTTACCTACTGCAATGGAAGTCTTAAGCGTGGGCAAATTAAAAAAAAAAAAAAAAAAAAAGAAGAGCGTGAGTAACAAGACTACAACTCCCGACCTGCATTGCGAACGGTCTTCGCCACAGTGTTCTTTGGAGACTGTAGTCCTAGGAAGATACTCTTCCAACGCCCGAAACGAGCGCGATTACCACCACAACCCCTTTGATAGACTGAAGACATTCTCACGATTATGCACGTCGACAGGTATGGGTGGCACTGTTGTTGTGTTGTTTTTGTTTCTTACTAGCAGGCTAGGCTAAAGAACATAAAAACCCTAGGAAGACTACGATTCCCATGCAGCTCCGCGAATCCCGGCAAGTAGTCCTCCAAGGTCGCGGATCGGCGGGACGCAGGGGAGCGGTATTGGATAGAGGAGGAAGTCTGCGGTCTGCGCCTGCACACTCGGTCTGCGCCTGCGCACTCGTAGTTCTGACCCTCCACCCCTGGGTTTGTTATTGTTGTGAGGGTCAGCTGGCTGTGTCCGCCCCCGCCAACGCAGCCTGGACCAATAAATAGGGCAGTGCTTTTGAAGGACAAGCTGTAGTAGCCAATCGCCTTGTGAGGAACTCAGAGGCAACGAGGGACTGGGCCCCGTCTCTCTCCGCCATGTTAGTTGCGCCCCGCAGGGGTAGCCGTTGAGGTGGCGGAGGGTTTTCTGTGCCCAGGCCTGCGGCAGGCGCCCCCCCCCCCGGGGGACGGAAAGCGGGTAAGAAAGTGGCTGCGGAGACCTGGGGGTGGGGTCACGTCACTCCTGGAAGGCTGGAAGATGTTCTGGGGCTGGGGGGGTCGTCCTGCAAACTGCTGTGACTTTTCCGTGTTCAGGGGTAGCGACCTCTGCAGTGGCCGCCTAGAAAGCCACTGTGTCCTGTGGGACAGGGGTATGGAGAGTCTGGGCTCTGATCGCCAAGGGAGACGGAGATTCCCCTAGGCAAAGAAAACGAGAGTCCTCGCGGGTGGTAACACAGTCTTGGGTACGTGGAGTAGGAGGAAAAGTGGACGGCGAGGATTGCGTGTGGAGGAGAGAAAGGGCAGCGCCCGCACACGCTCCCTTCCCCATCCTCGTCCTCGTTGGGGAACCCTCCTTTAAAGAAGAAATCGCCTCTGTCGGTGTACCTTTTTGTCAAAAACACAGCTTTCAGGACACGCATTTTAAAGCCCAGAGAGCTCATTCAGGCCCCTTCTGTAACCCGTAATCAGAGCTGGGGTTCCCAGGTTTATTTCATTGAAGGTAATTGCTCAGGTTGAAAGTCGATGTAGAGGAAAAGTTGACTTATGCCAAGTGGAAGTGAGTCAGTGGCCTGGATTTACAGTAGCGCCAGTTGAGGAAGCTGAAGGCTTAGGCCGCTGCGACCTGACTGCTCTGTGCTGGCTTTAAACCTCCAGGGACAGATGGGGCTAGTTTTGGCTCTGGGATTTCCACAAGTTCAAATGGAATGCTCCTAAAGAGTTTTCACATGTAAGCCAGAGAGAGATGGGCAGTTCTTAATGAAGACCTGGACGTGATCCAGCTAAACTAGAATCTCCCACTTCCTGTTTCCTCCCATTGGCAGATCGCCTGGATGAGCTCCAAAGTATGGAAACTAATTTCTAACTGTGTCGCTTGAGAAAAAGAGATTAGTTTCCTTCCAGACTCCTTAAAGTGTGGAAGTGTGCTTCTTGAAATTGGAAAGTGAGAATGTATTTCAGGATGTCCAGTTTGAGTAGAATGAATCATCGGTCACTTTTCATTTCCCTGAATTTTTGCCCAGTGTCCTGTGGGATTTTCCCCAAATGTTAAGGACCCCAAGAATTGCATACCATGTGAGTGAATACTGGCCGTCAGCAGAATTGGTGCTACAGACTGGCTTTATTTTGGTGATGCATTTACTTCTAGGTGAAGGCAAAGAATAGAAAAATAGTGGTGTCTGACTGTCTGGGTTTGAAATGACCCCTGATCTTCACAGAGTTCAAGGTCCTTAAAATGACAATTTCATGGAGCACTGCATTACACTGTGAAAAACTATTAAGGAACTAAGGACTAATTTTTTTTTTTTTTGAGACAGGGTCTTGCTTTGAATTTCAGGCGGGCCTCCAACACTCAGTGATCCTCCTGCCTCAGCCTCCTGAGTGCTGGGATCACAGGCGTTGCGCCAGCACTCCCACTTTAACACTGACTTATTATAAAAACTTTGCATTTGAATATTGTTTTCAAAGGACTTGCACACACTTTGTTTCAGTGCCGTGGAGTGAACCCATGGTTTTTCTTATGCCAGCACACGCTGTTCCACTGAGCTCTAACCTTTGCTCCCTACTCTATTTACATTTGATTCCTGTACAGTAATAACACTAGAAGGTGGGCAAGGGCAACCCAGTTTTACAGATTAGATGACTGAAGCTGGAGGTGAGCTGACTTGCTCACACTTACGTGGCTCCTGTTGTGCCCAGGGTGTGTCTGGAACCCAAGTCCTCTTGTGACCTCTGCCTCATGACACTGGAAGCTCCTGGGCTTAATTTTGTTCCTCTTTTATCTCCTCCCTCTGCCTGAGGCAAAATCTGACTATGTAGCTGCAGATTAAAAATGTGTTGATGATGACATTCAAACACTTACATTTTTTAGTCCAATTTAGGGTTAACTTTTTTTTCATAAAATCAAAAGCAAGCCAATTCAGCAGGCACAACTCATCAGTAAACAAAATCCCTAATTATATTTTGGGGCCAGGGATTTAGCTCAGTGGCACCGTGCCTGCCTTGCAAGCACAAGGTCATCAATTCGATCCCTGGTACCAAAAAAATAATATATATATATATATGACCAGAATAGATACTTGTTTAAGGAATTGTTTACTTCTCTTTGTTGTTTTTTTTGGTACTGGGGATCGAACTTGGGTCCTTGCGCTTGTGCAGCACACAGTGAAACCACTGAGCTAAATCCCCAGCCCTAGGAATTGTTTACTTCTTAAGTGTCTAATGAGGGCTGGGTTGCAAGGATTCGAGTTCAATCCCAGGTACCATTAAAAAAAAAAAAAGTAATAACATTTTTTTAAAATTCTTGTCTAATTCTTTTTTTAACTTTATTAAGTTTATTGGCACATTTTAGGTATACGTAATGATCACATTCATCATAGGGAATTTGTACCTGTACATGATAGATCTTGATTATTTTTTCCCATTCTCCTCCTCTCTCTTCCACTGCTCTTCCCCTCCTTATTTACAAAAGGCTTGTTTCCATTTTTTCCTTCTTTTCTCATTTTTTTTCCCTTTCCCTTCCTTTCTTCCTTTTATGGAGGAGAGGTTGAAAGTCATGTTAGAATAATCCAGTAAGTGCTGGGCATGGCGGCCCTTGCCTGGAATCCCAGTGCTGTAGGGGGCTGAGGCAGGAAGAGTGAAAATTTGAGCCAAGCACAGGCAATGCAAGAACTGGTCTCAAAAAATAAAAAGGACTCTCAGGAGGCTAAGGATTGCTGCGAGTTCTAGGCCAGCCTGAACTACATAGAGAGACCTTGTCTCAAAGGTAAATAAATAAAAAATAAAAAGGGGTGGGGATGTAGCTCAGTGCAAAGCTGCTGGGTTTAATCCCGGGTTCCAGACGAGCAGAGCACAGTAGGGGCTGGGGATGAGGCTGGCAGAGGAGTGCTTTCCCAGCTTGCTCTAGGCCCTGGTTCAGTCCCCACCTTAGGGGGAAATGTCCTTGTCCAGTAGTGAAGTGGCATTGGTGTGATGTTGGTCCCAAGTTGGTGATTGTGGAAGCCTGATGGGTCCGCCGGGATTTATTGTATTTTCTTTATTTTTGAGTAGGTTTAATTTTTACCATAATGTATAGGTTTTTTAAAAAAAGAGGGCCAGGTATTAAGCTCAGTGGTGCTGCTGCCTACCTCACAACCACAAGGTCACGAGTTTGATCCCCAGTACCAAAAAAAAGAATAGAGTACTAGAGTGTGATAGGGCACACCTCTGATCCCAGCATGTGGGAGGCGGAGGCAGTAGGATCACAAGTTCAAGGCCAGCCTGCTAAATTTAGTGAGGGCTTGTCTCAAAATTTTAAAAAGGGCAGGGACATAGCTCAGTGGTGGAGCATTTGCCTAACGTGCAGGAGGCCCTAGGTTTGGTTCCCAGTACCACACACAACCAAAGATGAGAGTCTGGCTGCAGCCTTAGCTAATGAGGGTCAGTCTAGCATGAGGAGAAGGGAGTGCGCGAGGCTGGCAAGAGAGCTCAGAGAGAAGATGGGGAGATAAAGAATTCCGATGTGTCACAAGCGTGTACCAATCCCATGGCGGGGGTGGTCTTACTGCAAATACAGACTCAAAACAAATTTTTACAGTCCGCTGATTTACCTCAGTGGTTCTTCCTCACAACCGCAAGGTCCCAAGTTGGATCCCCGGTACCAAAGGGGGAAAAAAAAAATTTAAGAGGAGTGCATTGTGCCGGGCATGTGGCGTAAGCCTGTAATCCCAACTCTCAGGAGGCTGAGGCAGGAGGGTCGATTGCTGTGGATCAGAGGCCAGCCTGGGCTCCACAGCGCGGCCCGGTCTCAAAAAACCAGAAAAGGAACCGTATTGCTCTCCTCTCTTGTAAGTTTGACATTCCTCGTTTTAAAAAACCAGTAGACTACAAAAGCATAGTCCTTTGGATGATGGTGTTGAGCATACCCCTTCAGAGCTTCCTGGTTCATATTTTGGCCTCTTAGGTCCTTAAAACTACTCTAGGAGAAAACCTGGGTTGCTCACGTTAGGAAAAGGCTGCCTCGCCTGGAAAAAAGTAGACTGTCACTTTCGAGTCTCAGAAGAATGCAGTCCATCTTAGCCATCTGGGTACCTCCTGCTGCAAATATTTAATTAACCAAGCTCTATAAAGTGCAGCAGAATCCTCAAGAGGTTTTATAAATGCTAGATGATTTCTGTGGGTGTGGTCAAAATAATCTCAGCGGCTTTTTCTTAGTTTTCTTTGAGACACAGTCTCCTTGTGCTGCCTAGACTGGCCTTGAGTTCCTGGGCTCAGGCAGTCCTCCTGCCTCAGCCTGCCACGTAGCTGGGGGTACAGGTGCACGGCACTCTGCTTCTCTGGTTCCTAATAACTGAAGAGCAGTTTTGTGGCCCATTGAAGTGCAAGTCTTTGAGGCATGGTTTGAGCACTACTCTGTTTCTTAAAGGAACAATTCCTATGTAACAGATTAGCTTTCCTGCTAGATTTTATGTTTGTGAAAGCAGGGACTGTAACAAACGGCGTGGAGGAACGAGACTACCCCATCAGTGTGGTGAGGCCATAGAGGTACAGACTGTTCACCTGGGCACAGGTGGACTGATGGCAGGCCAGAGGCCACCACCCCCAAATAGAGTAAAGGCAGAAAGCTTTATAGGGCATTGGGAGAGAGGGTGGGCACAGGTGTCAGAGCAAGTATTTGTGGTGGGGTCCATGCAGCGGTAGAGGCAGGTGTGTGGATGTTTTCGGGTGACTTGGCATTGAGAAGATGCTGTCCTCGTAGCTGTTGTCTCTATGCTGGGAACAGCCCGTCGCATGTTCTGTGTCCGAGACACCACCTGCATGGGCTGCCTATTTTGTTGTGGTTTTTGCATCGAGTCAAACTGCAGCTTGGAATTGCAGCGCATATCCATTAACCATTTCCTGACCAGGTCAAGCCTGCCAGGGACTTTGTTTTCTGCTCACTCTTGTCTTCCAAGATTTGTTGAATGTGGTTTATGGGACTTACAGAAACTTCCTAATGTGCTGTGTTCTCTTCCCCCTTGCTCTCGACTCCAGCCCCACAGCATGGAACCACAGGTCACTCTGAATGTAACTTTTAAAAACGAGACACAAAGCTTTCTGGTTTCTGATCCAGAAAACACAACTTGGGCTGACGTTGAAGCTATGGTGAGTGTTCTTTATTTTGTTTCTGTCTTAAGCATGGGTGTGTTTTCCAAAGGTATCCATTTTCAGCAGTGTTATTTCCAGCTGTTAGGTCTGTCATATGACCATTTCTGGGCCTTTTGGAACATTGTTTCTGACAGAGGTTCAGTGTTCCTGTGGGTGAGATGGGCCCCAATCTAGGGAGCACATACACAAGTCTCTTCTGAAGAGCTTAGAAAGAGAAGGTAGGGGCCAGGGATTTAGCTCAGTGGTTTCGCCGCCTGTTGCACAAGCGCAAGGACCTGAGTTCGATCCCCGGTACCAAAAAAAAGAAAGAGAAGGTAAAATTACTCTTTAAGCAAGCTGGGATTTAGAAAACCTACTTATTTTAGAAGCAGTCTGAGGAATGAATGGTTGGCCCCAGGGAGTGTCTGCGAGCAGAGGCCCTACTGTCTGCCAGTGGCCTGGAGGTATGGAGCTGCTGTTGTGCAAGAGCCCAGGGGTTGCTTTTATTGCGGGTCAGACGGGCCTCCTGGGGGTGCTTATGAAGCAGTCAGACCCTACTTTCCTCCTGTCGATTTGCCCTTTGGACTGTTCTGACTGTTGGGTTTACGGTGTTGAGCGGTTTCCTTCACATATGCCTACCTCCCTCCGAGGCTTCACAGCGCACCACGATGCCTGGCTCGGCCTTGAATGGTGCTTTGCAGAAGGGCTTTAGCACTGAAAGACCTTTATGTCAGTGCCCTGAAGTTTTGACAACACTAGGTGTTAGTGCTTTAACAATGTTTGCTATTCTGATGAGATGATCTTACTGGTTTTTGTTTTTCATTTTTGGTACTGGGATCGAACTTGGGACCTTGCGCTTTCAAGGCAGGCACCAGAACTACTGAGCTAAATCCCTAGCCCTGATCTTACTGTTTTAATTTGCCTTGTTCTGACCACAGGTGAAGTGGAGCTTTTCCTACGTTAAATACTCTGATTTCCTCTTTGAATCTTCTGTACATTGTGCCCATTTTTACCTGGTTTGCTCATCCTGTTACTACCAGTTTTACAGATGTGCTGTGTCGTAAGCAGTAAGCTTTTGTTTGTTATCAACGGCACATTTTCCTAGTCGGTGGTGTTTGATGTTGTGGTGTTTTTGTTCTTTGTGCTGGGGATCAAACCCTGGGCCACACTCAAGCTAAGTGAATGCTCTACCAGTGAGCTACATCCCCAGCCGTTGTAGCATTTACCATATAATCTTTTTTTTTTTGAGACAGGGTCTCGCTGTGTAGTTCAGACTGGTCTTGAACTCACTATATAGCCCAAGCTGGCCTCAAACTCACCAAAATCCTCCTGCCTCAACCTCCCAAGTGCTGTGATTACAGGCATGGGCCGCCATACCCAGCTAGGCCAAATTGACCTTGAACTCACTATGTTGTTCAGTTGGCCTTGAACTCAAAATTCTCCTGCCTCAGCTTCCTTAGTGTTAGGATTACAAATGTAATCCCAGCAAAAAGAATGTTTAATATTTATATAGTAAAATATGCCTGCCCTTTTTCTTTTTGACAGTACTGGGCATTGAACCAGGACTGCATGTATGGTAGACAAGCACTCTAGCATTGAGCTACTCTCCACCCCTGAATGCCCTTTCTTTTCTGATTTCTGAGTTTATGTTATGGCCTCCTTTTTGATACCTTAATCCTGTAATACATGTATTTCATTTGCAGGTAAAAGTTTCTTTTGATCTGAACACTATTCAAATAAAGTACCTGGATGAAGAGAACGAAGAGGTAAAGTACATTATGGCCCCATTGCTGGGTGTTCAGACTAGAGGGTTTTAGGGGGATTTTTTTGAGACGGGGTCTCACTATGTAGTTCAAGTTGGCCTTGAACTCACAGCAGTCCTCTGGCCTCATCCGCCCAAGTGCTGACATTACAGGAGTGTGCCACCACACCAGGGCAGAATAGAGTTATTTTTCTAGAGTGGGATGGGGCTTGAAGAGTTTAGAGTGGTATTTATCTCATTTGTGTGATGACTGAGTGTTGCTTGATAATTCAACAGAGATGGAACTGGGAAATAGGAAAGGAGTGTTGAAGTATTTGTGAGATAAATTTAAATAAATTTAAATCAGCCAGGTGTGAGCTGAGCATGGTGGTGCTCACCTGTAATCCCAGTCCACATTCAGAGGCTGGGGCAGGAAGATGGAGGCCAGCCTGAACTATGTAGCAAGACTCGGTCTCAAAAAAAAAACCCAAACAAAATTTAGCCGGGTGTGATGGGACACAACTGAAATCCCAGATTCTGAGGCAAGAAGATCGCTGGGAGTTTGAGGCCAACCTGGGCAACAGAGTGAGTTCAAGGCCAGCCCGAACTATATGCCGAGACCCTGTCTCAAAAAGAAGAAAAAGCCGGGGATTTAGCTCAGTGGTTCTGGCGCCTGCCACGCAAGCCCAAGGTCCTGAGTTCGATCCCCGGTACCAAAAAAAAAAAAGGGCCTGGGGATTTAGCTCAGTGGCACCATGCACCCCTCAGAAGTGCAAGGTCCTGAGTTCGATCCCCTGTATGGGGGGTTACAATTATGAAGTGATCTTAGGTTCAACATAGCACAAGCCAGGGGCCCGGGATTTAGCTCAGTGGTTTCGCCACCTGCTGCGCAAGCGCAAGGACCTGAGTTCGATCACCAGTACCAAAAAAAAAAAAAAAACATAGCACAAGCTGCCACTTAGTTTTTAATAATACAAGAACAGTGACCACCTTTTATTCAGAATCACAGCAGTGCTGTGTATCAGGCGCATTATTATTATTGCTATTTTACCCACAGGAAACCGAGGTACCTCGAGGTTAAGGAACTTGCCCAAAGGCACAAAAGCTTGAAAGTAGTGGGGTGGGCTTTATCCAAAGCCTCTGCCTCCAGAGCAAGCCAGATCACTGTAGCACATTGCCTCTTGGTGTAGCTGAAACAAAGGAGGGCACAGTACTTAAGCAATAGGGTTTCTAACATTGTTCGTGGCTGCCACGTGGTCCTAGAAGAGCTGGGGCCGAGACAAGCCAGGTCCTTGTAGCAGAGATGCTCAGGTGATGACGAGACACTTAGAAGTCACTCTTGATTTTTTTCTCTTTGCAGATATCCATCAACAGCCAAGGTGGGTCCCGCAGAGCCTGGGAGGCTTCACCAGAGGCCTCAGTGTGCTCCCCAGGCCTTTCCGTTTCCACGCAGTCATGGTCCCATAGTGTACTTTTCAGAACAGAATGTGATGTGTTACACACGCACACTGCACTCGGTCGTGCTGGGTGTCTTCCCTGCAGTAACCAGTTGCTATGTGTACATAGCGTCCAGCGGTGGCACACAGCACGTCCTACAGGGAGCTCCTACTGCGTGTGTTGTGTATGTAGGATGGTGCTTTGATTGTTCTTCAGGACAGCTTTCGTGGGGGACGTGGGTGTTGAGGGTGCGATACTGCCCAATGTGGCCAGTGTAGCTTGTCCTCCGGCGCGCCATGTGTGCCTTGTCAGTGTGTGAGTGGCAGTGTTCCCACAGTGTCCTTGGTGGGTGGGGCTTGGAGCGCGCTTTCCCGGAATGCTGCAGCCGGGCGGCCCGAAAGCTGTCACTGGGTAGATGACATAGGGGCCAAGGATCTAGCTCAGTGGCACCTCGCCTGCCTTGCAAGCACAATGCCCTGAGTTTGATTCCCAGTACCCAAAAAACAAAACATAAATGACACAGTATCCCCAGTTCCCCTGACCTTGTGCAGCTGGGTTGAGATTTTGTAACTGGCATCTCCAGGAGCAAGGAAAGGGGTTCAGGGAGGAGAATTGGTCTGCAGTAGCTTCTACTCTCGTGGAAGGGGAAAGGAGTTTGTCAGCAAAACCCAGTAGCTTCTGCTAACATGTAAGGATTGCAAGCTAAGGATTCCTAAGAGCAGCATTTGGGTGTCAACATTATGTGTGCATAAGACGATGTAAGATAGGTACAGTGAAATTGTTACCATAGTGAAACAATGCAGTTACCCACTCCCACCCTCCTTTGGCAAGAGCAGCTACCATCTACTCCTTCAGCAAGAATCTGAATACATGGGGCGGGATTCAGCTCAGTGGTTCTGCTGCCTGCCTCGCAAGCGCACGGTCCTGAGTTCGATCCCCTGTACCAAAAAAAAAAATCTGAACATAGCTGAGCATAGTGGCGCCTGCGGCAGGAGGATCGAAGCAAGTTTAAAAGCATCCTGAACTACATAGCAAGACCTTATTTCAAAAAAATAAAAAGAATTCTGAATACAATACACTGTTACTAACTATAGTCTTAAGGCCATACATTAGATTTTTAGGAGTGACTGTGTTTAATAGAATCTTAAGAGCCGATGAAGAAATATCACTATTTTTTTTCCCCTCTTTTAGGAGAATATGAAGAAGCACTTAAGGTAATGGCTATTGTGTTTCATTTTCAAATGATTTCAAAAATGTTTATTGATTCAAACTTGAGGGCTGAGGTGTAGTTCAGTAGCACTGCAAAAAACAAAAACAAAATTTGAACTTGACGTTCGTTGGGAACTAGGAAATGCAAACACAAGGAAACGAGTTTTCTAGGTGGCCGTGGGGAGCAGGCCCTGTTGCTTGGCAAAAGGCAGCTCCTGATAAAAAGGTTTTTCCTGTTTCTGCTCCTCTCGTCGCTCGTCTTGGTGCCACCAGCACACATTTAATAATACGGAAGAAGTGGTGTGGTGGTGTGTGTGCACCTGTGGTCCCAGCTATGCCAGAGGCTGAGGCGGGAGGCTTGCAAGTTCAAAGCCCACCTGGGAACTCAGCAAGACCCAGTCTCCATTTTCAAAATATGGAAGGGCTGGCTGGGGACATAGCCCAGAGGTAGAGGGCTGCCTGCCCTGCTCGAGGCCCTGGGTTCAGTCCCAGTACTGCCAAGACACCCAGCTCTTGAGGCACATAGGAGCTCATGAGTTTTGTTGTATTTATTTACTTTTTCCTCAGTCCTGGGGATCCAACCCAGGGCCTCACCCAGCTGAGGCAGCCTTCCACCTCCAAGCTGTGCCCCAGCCCGACACACTGTCCTGATGACGCATTTGTTGTGAGCCAATCACCCACAGTCAGGCTAAGTGTCTCCTGGGGAGGAATGCTATCCCCAGGGCTGGGCGTGGTGGTGCACACCTGTCCTCCCAGCACAGGTTCCAGGCCTGGGCTACACAGTGAAACCCTGTTGCAACAAAAAAAAGAAGTCTTAAGTCTAATGTATAAAAATAGATATGGGGCTGGGGATTTAGCTTAGTGGCACTGTGCCTGCCTTGCAAATGTAAGGTCCTGAGTTTGATCCCCCGTATCGGAAAAAAATAAAAATAGGTAATTGTGGGTGACGATTGGGACTGCTGACTTGGCCCCAGGTTTCTTCCTAGACCGTGAAGTACCTCATGGAACCTCAGATGTTTCTTGTTTTTTTGGTACCGGGGATCGAACTCGAGTCCTTGTGCTTATGCAACAGGCAGCGAAACCACTGAGCTAAATCCCCGGGCCCTTCAGATGTTTCTTGAAGTAGTTTGAAAAGTAGGATTTCTACGAAGGCTTTATTCAGAAAGATGTGACTACTTTAGCTTGCTCTCTAGTCCTTTTTTTTTCCAGCTAATATTCTTGACAGGGCTGGGGATGTCCCTCAGTGGCACTGTGCCTGCCTGGCAAGCTCAGGGTCCTAAGTTCGATCCCTGGTACCAACAAAAAAAATTTCTTGGCAAAGAAATAGCAGACTGGGTATTAGCAGTGTTAATACTATTGAGTTAATAAGTATCTGAGTATCTGTTAGCCTTCGTGCTTGGGACAAGTGTTTGGCTTTGGCTTTTGGATTCTGGGGTGTTTGCATATGGACAGTGAAATGTCTTAGGAAGGGACTCAAGGCTGCACTTGGAGTCCACATGTGCCTGCTGCAACTGTGAGGGTGCAGCCTGACAGTAGCTTGTGGCGGTCCTTTTTACCCCACCAGAGTTTCCACTGCAGTTTGTCCGAAGGTCAGGTGTGGAATTACCACCTGTGGCGTCAGGTTGGCGCTCAAAAAGTCTCAGATTTCTTAGCATTTCCGATTAGGGATACTGAACCTATATACGCATTTAATAATGAAAATAAGCCAAGCATGGTGGTGCCCTCCTTTAATCTCAGCACTCTAGGAGCCAGAGGCAGGAGGGTCACCACAAGTTGGTGCCCAGCCTTGGCAACTCAGTAAGACCCTGTTTGAAAATCAGAAGCAAAAATGGGCTGGGGATATTGCTCATCTGAAGGCCTTGCGTTCAGACCCCATATGCAAAAGCAGGAGGGGAAAACCTGGTATTTCCTAACACTCTTCCTTCCTCTTACGGGCTTTAAAATTCCACCTGTGCAAGGCGACTCACATGGTGGTTCTTGTTTCCTAACGTGCGCCCAGATGGCGGTGAAGCAGGGAAACCAGCTGCAGATGCAAGTCCACGAAGGGCACCCTGCCACCACCACCACTGCCACCACTGCTTCTGCTGCTGCCGAAGCCCCAGCCCTGCCGAGGGCAGAAAGATGCGCAGCTCCCAGGCCGGGGAAGAAGCCAGTCGCACACTACTCCTCCCTGGCGAGAGCTGTGGGGTCGGGCCTGAGAAGCCCCAAGGAGCCAGCACCCTGGGTATGCAGGGCTGGGCATCTGGCTGGGTCTCCCCACCCTGCTCCTGGCCTGTGATTGTGGGAATCCCTTGTTCATCCCCCTGGGCCCTCTTAGCCATGCATCCTGGCACTTGGACGGCACTGCTGCGAGTGGTGCTTGACTGGAGAAGGGGAGCAGAGCAGGAGAGCAACTTTGTTTTCCTTTTCTGCTTTGAATTGTGGCTGTTAAACCTCATGCTTAGCCAGGTATGGTGATTCATGCCCATGATTCAAGCACTCAGGAGGCCGAGGCAGGAGGATCGCTGCACGTTGGAGGCCAGTCTGGGCTACATGACGAGACCCTGTCTCAGCAAAAAACAAAAAAAAACCCAAACATCATACTCAGAGAATCCAACAGAAGAAACCCCACAATGAGACATTTTGGGGAAATTATCTTGAATAGACAGAGTGAGCTCCGCAATCTTGACTGTGTTTCTGTGCAGCCATTTCCACTTGCTCCGTGTGACTCGGACCACACCCAGGACGGGCCTCCAGACTGGTTCACGAGCTACCTGGAGACCGTGAGTGCCCCCTGCGGTGGGGCCGGGAGCAGCATGAAGGGCCCAGGAGCCTCTGGTGCCGGGGAGGGGCGATAGCTCAGACTGAGGGCCAGAGTGGGTCTGGCCAAGCGCCCTGAGCGCAGAGGAGGAGCCAGTGTGGCAGGGACGCTGACCTCTGCACTCGGAAGGAAGGAAGCGCCCCTCGGTGTGGGCTCGAAGCCGGTCTCACTGAACAAGCAGAGCTTTGGTCACCTTGCTGTTTGTTCGCTCCATGCCTGTTAGTCCCCATTCCTGTCCTTCATAGGAACCGCTGAGGTTTCCAGTCTGTCGCTGTCTTTGCCCCTCTTCTCGGTGTCAGTGCTGAGTTCGCCCACTTCCCACTTTGTGTTTAGTTCCGAGAGCAGGTCGTTAGAGAGACGGTGGAGAAGCTGGAACAGAAGCTGCACGAGAAGCTGGTCCTCCAGAGCCCGTCCTTGGGCCCCTGTGCCTCCGACATCTCCGTGCCTGCTTCAGGGGACATGCTGTTCCTGCCAGAAAACCTGTTCAGTTGGCACATTGCCTGCAGCAGCTGCCGCCGGAGGATCGTGGGCGTGCGCTACCAGTGCAGGTGAGCGGGCTGTGGGCCTCGGAGCAGGGACCTGCCTGCCTTCCAGGTGGGGCAGGGAAGGTCAGTGTCCTTAGTCCATGGGCGGCAGCTGTAGGGGCTGTGGGTTAGAAGTGCAAGCCCTGAAGAGAGTCATCCAGATAGCAGGCGGGTCACGGAGCCAGCTCATCCACACTCCCCGAGGCAGGTTGCTGCGGAGCGGCCCTCGCCTGCTGAACGCAGTCTGTCTTGCTCCCTCCCAGGGGTTGTCCTGGGGACAGATCCAGTGTCATGTCCTGGTTTGATTAATGAGGGACATTAGCCTCTCACAGTCAGGCTTGGGCTCGGGCTCCCCAGAGCGGGGAGCAGAGCAGGGGCAGGCGTCCGCTCAGCGTCTCCCTGTGCCGTCCCGCACTGCGCCCTTCTCCCCACAGCCTGTGCCCGTCCTACAACATCTGCGAGGACTGCGAGGCGGGCCCCTATGCCCACGACACTGACCACATGCTGCTCAAGCTGCGGAGACCTGTTCTGAGTGCCTCGGAACCAGTCTCCCACCCGAAGTCCTCCGCTCCTCGCCTCCCGGCTGCCCTGGAGCAAATCAGGTGAAGCCATAGGCTGGGCAGCTTCGTCTCTGAGGGCTTCTTGGTGGTGATCACCCAAAACACTGGTGATAAACTAACCCGGGGCTGTGTGGTGCCACACGGCGCGCAGTCTCCTGGCTTCCATGTCTGCGCCCTTGGAGCTGCCGCACAGTGATGCCAGCAGTGTCTGAAGGTGGTGGGCAGCATGGAGAGGGGCCCAGCGCTGACAGAGACAGCCCCTGGCTCCACACAGCTTGGGAGTTGTGAGTGCTCTCTTCCTTTAAGATGTTCATGTATTACCTCACAGGCTCCAGAAACAGGTTGATAAGAACTTTCTCAAAGCAGAAAAGCAAAGATTGCGAGCTGAGAAGAAACAGCGTAAAGCAGAGGTTAAAGAGCTTAAAAAGCAGCTTAAACTCCACAGAAAGATTCACCTGTGGAACTCGATCCATGGGCTTCAGAGCCCCAAGTCCCCTCTGGTCCGGCCCGAGAGCCTGCTGCAGCCCAGCACCCTGAGGTGAGCAGGGCCGGGGTGGGGCCGGACGGGAGTCCAGCTGGCAGAGCTAGACTGTCACGACCGCCTGGCTTCTGTCTGTCTTTTTTCCTCTGGGCCCTTTTCTTTCTTTGAGAGGGCATCCCAGGTTGCCCATGCTGCTGTTTAACCGCTGGGCTCAGCACCCCTCAGGCCATGGTCTCCCAAGTCACTGGGCCCGCACATGTGGCCCTGCCTGTCTGGCCCTCCTGTGCTTCACCCCTGACGCTTCTCACACACTGAGCCTCAGCTTCCTGGCGGATGGTCTGGTGATCTTGATCAGGAGGATGGAAACCAGGGAGGCTCAGCAGGTGGCTGTGGCTTCCGCTCTGTGGGCCCTCTGGCCCTGGAGCAGAACCAGCTGTGTTTAAGAGCCGTCCTCTCCATCATGGTTTGGCCCCTCTAGCTGTCCTCACCTTGGGCCTTGGCTGAGGAGTGGGCATCCTCTCGAGGCTGGGTTGGTGTGTGGGGCCGCAGCACAGTGGTGCAGCGCTTGCCTGGCATGCAAGACCCCCCCAGTTCCATCCCCAGCCCCACACCAGTAAGGGAAGAGCGAACGGGGGAGGGCATGCATCAGGGTCACCTTGCAGGAACTCGTCGGGTCACAGCCTCTCAGGCTGGTGTGGGACCAGAAACCTCCAACCCAGGCGAGCACCTGAGCCTCTGAGTCCCCCTCAGGCTCCCCGTGCAGCCCGGTGCCCTGGTCCTGCCGACCTTCAGTGCAGCCTTCGTGGATGAGAACTTGCCAGATGGGACTCACCTCCAGCCAGGAACCAGGTTCATCAAACACTGGAGAATGAAGAACACGGGGAACGTGAACTGGAGCGCGGACACGAAGGTACTGTCCCCGCAGCATAGGCGCGTGCCCTGAGGCTGCAGAAGCACAGCCCATGAGTGCACGGTCTCCGGCCCTGTGCTCCACAGCTCAAGTTCATGTGGGGGAACCTGATGCTGGCGTCTGTGGAGAAGAAAGATGTCCTGGTGCCCTTCCTGGAGGCTGGCCATGTGGGCGTGGTGTCCGTGGAGTTCATCGCCCCAGCCCTGGAGGGGACATACACGTCCCATTGGCGCCTGACTCAGAACGGCCAGCAGTTTGGGCCTCGGGTCTGGTGCAGCATCGTCGTGGACGCTTCTGCCCCCGCAGAGAGCCCCGGCAACACCAGCAAGGGCATGAGCGGCTCCAGCAAAGCCAGGCTCAGCTGCCAGCGGGAGGTGAGTGTGCAGACACCCCGTGTGCTGGGGCTCTTCTCAGAGTAAGAGGGATGAGGACGGCCTGAGCCCGTGCGAGGCTCGAGAGCCTGCAGCCCCTGCCCCTCTGACAGACACGGGGCCTCTGAGCAGAAGGGCTGTCCTCTGCTGCACTGGGAGCCCCGCCACGGTTAGCCCGCCGAGGCTTAGGTCTGTGAGTGGGGAGCATGTGGCGAGGCGGACAATTGCCTGGAGCAAAGGGAGAGGAGGGCCCAGGTACACAGTCCCCTCCGGAGGTCCCCGCCGATCAAGGGCCCTAGACCTTCCTACCGGTGAGTCACCGCCTTGTTTTTTTTTCTTGCAGTACTGGGGATTGAATCCAAGGTCTTTGCATTGAGCCACGTCCCCAGCTCTTTTGATTTTGAGACAGTCTCAGTTACCCGGGCTGGACTCAAACTTGGCAGTCCTCCTGCCTCAGCCTCCTGGAGTGCTGGGAAGACAGCCAAGTGCCACCAATCCTGGCTTTTTTTTCAACATAGAGATTTACCAGTTTTTTTGTTTATTTGCTTATTTTAGGAGGAGACATTGTCAGTTTCTTGCTTGAGTTCTGTTGAGGGCTTAAGATTTGTTCCAACGGCTTGTCTCTGTAGGAGGCCTTTCTCCTGGCTAAAGAAACCCCACTGAGCGAAGTGACTAAAGGGACAGAAGGGACAGGGGCTTGCAACCTGCAGAAGACAAAAAGTGTGGCCAGTGAGAGGGAGCTCTACATCCCGTCTGTGGACCTCCTGACCGCGCAGGTACAGGGTGCAGCCCTTCGAGGGGGGGGAGTGTGGTGTGGGGATAGACACACGCCCACCCTCACCCACACACACGCACGTGTGGAGCAGTGGTTGGCCACCCACCCTGCCCCAGCCAGGTGTGCACTGGGCCCAAGGTCCGTGGAGTTGGGTTTCTGAATGCAGTGCCTGCACTCTGAGTCGGGGCTCACCTGTGGGGCCTTACAGCCGCCCCGGCCGCCTCTGTTCTCCTCTCACACTGCACGTCTTCTCTCCTGCCTGTGAGCGCCTGCCTCCCAGTCAGCTCCGCCTGGTCATGCAGCTGACTCCTGGGGAGAGCAGAGCCGCGGTCAGGGCACCGTGCAGGGGCCCACTGCTGTGGACTCACACGCCATGTTTCTCCTAGGATCTGCTGTCCTTCGAGCTGCTGGACATAAACATCGTGCAGGAGCTGGAGCGGGTGCCCCAAAACACCCCCGTGGGTAAGCCTGCGCTCACGCTGCTTGTCCCTGTTCTGGCAGGCACAGGCTGCAGCCCTGGTTGATGCTGAGGCAGCTGATGGCAAGCATTTCTCCCTCAGAGTGGTAGGAGAGTGGCACCCCGGTTCATTTTCCTCCTTTCCCTGTCGCCTGCCAGAAGCTGCAGTACAAGTTTCTGCAGGGCTTCCTTACTGTGAAGGAACATACTTTGCTCATTTACATTTCATTGTTTATGCCTCGGCCGCAGCCTTCCAGGCCAGGCAGCCGTTGGTGACTGGCTGGTCTGAGGTCAGTGTCTGCCTGGTGGTCCAGGGAAATTAGGACAGGCCCGAAGCGTGCCCCACTCGGGTGTGTGCTAGGCCTGCAGAAGGCGGGATCCCTGTGACCCATGGCCTCACCCTGCCTGGGAAGGAGCCTGCTGCTCCTCAGCTGATGGCCCTGTCTTCACTCTCCAGATACGACTCCTTGCATGTCTCCTCTGCCACATGACAGTCCTTTCCTGGAGAAGCCTGGTTTGGGGCAGATACAGGAGGAGAGTGAAGGGGCGGGCTGTAAAGCACGTCCGGGTAGGTCAGCATCTGCAGTGGGGGCCCTCCCTGTCGCACCGCAGGCCTCCTGCTCCCCTCCCGCCCTCAGCATGCACACAGGTGTCCTGTAGCACCTCACCCTGACACCTCCACCGAGCGGCAACTCCTGACCCAGTAATTCCCTCACCTTGGTGAGGACTGTGGGGCATGCCCAACTGCAAACACCATGTGCCAAGTTCTGGTTCCTTTCAGGCCCCACAGCTCCTGAAAACAGGAAGGTGGAGACCGTGGGCTCGGCGGAGGACGCAGAAGATGACCTGAGTGGGACCCAGTTTGTGTGCGAGACCGTCATCCGCTCTCTGACCCTGGATGCAGCCCCAGACCACAACCCACCCTGCAAACAGAAGGCCCTTCAGCGTGAGTGTGCCCGGCCCTGTCCACCCCACGGCACCTGCAGTGGAGTGAAGGAGTGTTCGGGGCTCCGCATGGCTGTTTCTCGGACTCCCCTTCCCCACCTGACCTTAGAATTGCAGCCTAACTTGCACCTCTACTGCCAGGGTCGGGGCCACAGCTGTACCCCACTGAGGATCAGCGGGCAGCGCAGCACACACACTGCAGCAAAGAGTCCTGTAAGTAGTGAGCACCGCCCATGGGCCCTCTGCCAAGTTGTCTGCTTTCCTGGAAATCTGGGGGAAAGCAGGAGTGCTGAGGTGAAGTTCTGCTTTGAGAAATAACCTGGCAGGAACCTCAGGCTGCCCATAGGTAGAGCAATACTGTGTACTTGAGAGAGTATTCAGAAATTCAGAGCCCGGAGTGGTGGTGCACACCTGTATTCCCAGCACTCGGGAGGCTGCGGCAGGAGGATCACAGCCATTTCAAGACCAGCCTGGGCTGTATAGGGAGACCCTGTCTCAAAAAACAAAAAATTCCAAATTCTGGTGCATAAAAACATCAAGGGATAATAGTTTCCTCGCTCTTGTGACCCACAGAGCTTTCCCAAGCATGGATCGCGCCAGGAGGTGCTCCTAAGCACCTCCTTTCAGCTTGCTTCCTTCCATCCCTTAGTGAACTTCACCTCGCCTGAGGAGGGGTCCCTGGGAGCCGAGAAGGAGGAAATTGTCTGTCTCGCTGAGGACGGAGTAGAGGAGGAGGACACGGAGGAGCTTGGAGAGGTTCAGAGCCAGTCCTCCTGCTCCTCAGAGGACTACATCATCATCCTTCCCGAGTGCTTCGACACCAGCCGCCCGCTCGGGGACTCCATGTACAGCTCCGCGCTCTCGCAGCCGGGCCTGGAGCAAGGGGCCGAAGGCGAGCTAGGGTTGGAGGCTGGGCGGGAGCCGACTGAGACTGAGATCCAGGCCGGAACCGGAACCCCGGCCACACCACCTGCAGGGCAGCGCCCATCCCAGGAGCACAGCCTCAGCACCATCCTCACCACCTCACAGACTCTGCAGGCGGTGCCCCTGGGCCCTGAGGTGGGGCTCCTGCCGGCGCCACCCAGGTACCCCACCCCCGGGACAGAACAGTGGGAGGAGCAGCCTGGCCTCAACTCTGTGTTCCTCAGCCCTGGAAGACTTTTCCTGTAGTAAAATCCAAGTTTAGATGAATAAAAGTATTTCCCAGGATTTATGGATTTGGGACTTACAGGAATACCTGTTTGAGACTGCCTGCATTACCTGAGCATAGTCCATCTGCTTATTTTGAATCCCTGAGAGCCAGTTACTAAACCAAACACCCCTGGGCCTTCCCTTCTTATTCTGCTTGTTTATGAGTAAAGGCAGCAAAGACAAACGTGTACATTAACCCGAGGTGTAATTAGGAAGTTAGGAACCTAATAGAGATTCGAATTCTCCACGGGATCCGTCTGAGTGGTTGCCCTCTCCCAGTGCCACAGGAAATGCCAGCAGCCTGGCTGTAACTTACAGCCTTCTCCCCGGAAGCTGGCCAGGTCTCTTAACACCCTCATACGGGGGTGTTGATAAAGTGACCAGACTGGGCCAGATGTGGAGGTGTACGCCTGTCATCTCACTGCTGTGGGAGCCTGAGGCAGGAGAATTGCCAAGTTTGATCCCAGTGTGGGCAACTCAGCAGTTTAATAAGGCCCTGTCTCAGAGAATGAAAGGGCTAGGGATGCAGCTCAGTGTGAAGGCCCTGGGTTCAACCCCAGTTCTGTACTTGAAAAAGTGACCAGACAAAGCCGATCATTCTGGTTGACGGTGGCCAAGGAGGAAAAGTAGAAGGTGGCTCCTAGGCCTGGGCCTGGAGTCATGCTTGTGACTGGGCAGGACTGCGATCCCCTGCATCATGCGGCACCGCCATGCTGTGCCAATTGTCTGTCCCCCGCTGCCACTGCTGTTTTTCAACTCACTGTCTGTGTCCTCTCTGCAAGGCGTGCTCTGTGTGCACACCATGGCCCCCCGGGAGTGGACGCCCCGGCCACCGCCCCAGAAGCCTCTGCAGCCCCCAGTCAGGTCGGAGCAGGTAACTCTGGCTCAAGCGCCATGCTCTCCTTTCACAGCGGGGCTGGCAGGCTGTCAGCTTCCAGCCTGTCTTCCTCTCTGCGAAGCTCCTCAGGGCTTGGAGGACCTGGCAGAGGTGGGCGTCATGTGAGGTCGGCCACGGGTGTTGTAGGCCCGGCCTTGCAGGCCCAGGGTCCACCGGAGTGTGGGAGAGCTGGACTCCTGTGGAGGGATGGACAGAGCGGGTGGTTCAGCTCCCTCTCCCTAGTCCTGATCTCCGCAGTGTCAGTGTCTCCTATGCCCTACGCAGTACCTGCCAGGTGGCTGCCGCCCGCCCAGGTCAGGCACGCGCAGGCTGTGGTGCTGCCTCTAACCAACAGCTCTCTGCTTTCAGGGCCCAGAGGCTGCCCAGGACCTGTGACCAGCGGGCAGAAGAGCTGTGACCACTCAAGGTAACAGCGCCGCCCACGCTGCTCCTGCTGGGGCTCCAGACAGCGGGACAGCAGCCCCATCCCTGA
Source organism: Heterocephalus glaber (assembly GCF_000247695.1). The sequence continues at coordinate 1,165,189 of NW_004624795.1, read as the reverse complement.
GCAGCAGCAGGCAGAGGGCGTGCCCCAAACTTCTCCCCAGTGCTGGGGAGGCTGCATTCCGCTCCCCTTGGGGTGCTGTGACACGAGTGCAGGACCGAGCTGCCCAGAACCTGCACTGAGGTCCGTGCCTGCTCCACAGCTGGGCCCACAGCAGGCAGGGCGTGGGAGCAGAGAACGCACACTCTGGGAAGCAGCCCCGCCCACCTGCCCTCCCGCCTGCCCACTCTGCCTCCTGATTCTCTCCGGAAACCCCGCAGCCAGCTGTCCTATAAGGCGGTGGTGGCTTTCCCTCCGCAGGCACCTGCACGGGAGCAGCATCGCGGGAGGGCTGGTGAAGGGGGCCTTGTCCGTTGCCGCCTCTGCATACAAGGCCCTGTTTTCTGGGCCCCCTGTGACTGCACAGGTCAGTACCCGCTCAGCTGCCTGACCCTCGGCTCCAGGGCACCAAGGCCCAGTGGCGGGGCTGTGGGGAGAGCACGGGCCTCGGCGTGCTCTTTGGTTCGCACACAGCCTTGCTCGCTCCTTTCTGGGCGCCTGACTTCAGCCAGGTTCCTCAGCGAGGAGGACGGTGCTCACGTGACTGAGGACCTGCTGCAGAGGCAGAGGCTGTGGGACAGCGCTCAGTGGGCAGGGCAACATGTTGCCGGCCTTGGGGCCCCGGGCAGAAGGAGGGCTCACCAGGAGCACAGTGGGCAGTAGTGGGCAGCACAGAGCCAGTGCGCCCCGCAGGGAGGGTGTGGGTGGTGAGGCTGTCTGCGGAGAGGGTAGAGAAGGGCAGAGATGGATGCTGGGGCCTGGACGTCATGGTAAGGCACAGGGCGATGAAAGGACGGGACTTGACAGGGCCACACTGGCTTAGTGAGCCCCACTGTAGTGTGGAGGCTGATGGAGCCAGTGAAGAGCCATGTGGAGACCCACGGACAGCTGGAGAGGAGGGTTGGAGAAGGCAGTAGAAGAGATGGAAACGCCTGTAACCCTAGGACTCTGAGGCTGAGGCGGGAGGATCGAAAGTTGGAGCCCAGGCTGGGCAACTTAGCAAGACCCCGTCTCAGAGTAGGCAAAGGGCTGGGACAGCTCAGTGCGAAGACCCTGGCTTCAATACTGAATGCTGCACTTAATCAAAACTAATTTTAAAAGAGGGCCTGAGGACATAGCTCAATGATAGTGTGTACCTGGGTTCCATCCCCAGTGCCACAAAGAAAAGAATTCTAGGCTAAAGCCTAAGCTTCTGGCTCCGGCCATGCAGAGGCTGTGCGGGTGGTGTGAGAGACAGGTTCACTGTGGGCAGCGCTGCATGCCAGCCGTACCTGGGTCCACTAAGGATGGCGAGGGTGCAGTGGAGGAGGGTTGCCCTGAGACAGGCAGCCTGATGCTGACATGCGGGTCACAGCAAGAGCCTGTGGGCCAATGGGGTTATCTGGGAAGATGGGGAAGGCCAGAAGCAGCCCTTGTGAATCAGGGAAGAGGACCTTGCACCAGGGACAACGCGTGGGGGTCAGAGTCTGCTGGTTGGGTCCTGCGGGAAGGTCGGACCTGGTGGCAGGGGTCTGCAAGTGCGAGGACAGTGCCCCGAGGCCCAGCAGCCACAGCCCCAGGGCACAGGGCAGCGGCCAGGCCACCTGGCAGAGGGGCGAGGCTGGATGGCAAGGGCTAAGGACAAAGGCGGGGTGTGGGTCAGAGCCTCCTCGAGAGCCCACTCACCCAGGTCAGGATGGCCAGCCGGTCTCCCCGCTCCACGAGGGAGGGTGCCTCAGAGCCCAGCCCTGAAACACAGTGCTTCAGCAAGGCCCTGCCTCAGAATGGAAAGGGATGGGGCTGGGGTCAGAGCAGAGGCCCTGGGTTCCATCCCCAGTGCTGCAAAAAAATTAGATAAGAAATTAAATATTAGGAAGGACGCAGGGAAAGGCAGCCTCCTGCACTGCCAGTGGGCACAATGTTAACTTAGCCACTGTGGAAATGTGTGGGCCGGGGCTGTAGCTCAGTGGCGCAGTGCCTGCCTGGCAAGCGCAGGTCCTCAGTTCGACCCCCATACCCGGAAAAAAAAAGAAGTCGGTGTGGCGGCTCCTCAAAGAGTAAAAGCAGAGCCACTGTTTAATCTGGAGGTCACACTCCTCAGTGTAGACCAGTGGCGGTGAACCTATGGCACCGTGCCTCAGCTGGCACACAGCCCTCTGTCACACGAGTGCCAGCTCGCCCAGCAACTGAGCACTCGGGTTTAATCGCAGGTTTGGCACTTTGCAATAAATAAGTGTTCTGGGTTGCAGTTTGGAGACTGGGTCTCTAGAAGGTTCCCCACCACTGGTGTATGCTAAGAGAAAGTCAGCATAGCAAAGGGAAACCTACACACCCGTGTCTCTCACAGCACAGTAGCCAAGACATGGAATCAGCTAGCGCCCTTCAACAGATAGTGGATAAAGAAAACCTGCGGGATATATCAGTATTTCTCAGCCAAAATAAAAAACCAAAATTTTGGGGCTGGGGATGTAGCTCAGTGGCACCACGCCTGCCTCACAAGTGGAAGGTTGTGAGTTTGATCCCTGGTAACCCCCCAAAAAAACCCCACAAATTTGTCATTTGCAGAAAAATGGGTGGGTCTGGAGATGATCTTACTGAGCAAGTGTCACATGTCCTTCCCAGTATGTGGAATCTGGAAAAGACACGAAAGTAGAGGGGAACTTACTAGACAAGAGAACGGGGGAGAGGGCTTAAGGGTGGGAAATGGGGCGTGAATATGATCAAAACACATACATGATAAATACATACATATATAAATCTGTATCAGAACAAAATCTGAAACTCGGGAGGAGAATCTGCCAAAAATGAAACCCTCTCCATAGAACCAGTACGCCCAGTTGAAAACTTGTGGGGCCAGAGGAGAGGATGATTACTGGAAAAAGATCTCCAGTGTGGAAGGGAGTAGAGACAAAGTGCTGTGTGTGGAAGGATCAGCCTGGGGAAGGGGAGGGAAGGGATCCTGAGGGGCGGGCCTGGAGGGGAGGTGGAGGTATTTGGGGCTGAGGCCGAGCCTGTGTGCCCGCCCTGTGGGCTCCACACATGCCTGTGACCTGGGGCTGGTGACAGATTTAAAGGCCGCGTGGCGCCACAGGGCTTGGCCAGTATGGGCTCCCAAACAGTGTGGTCACTGCTCCCTCATTCTCATGCGTCCCTGCCGCCGCCACCGAGCACAGACTCGGGCCCAGAAGGCACTGAGGCCGGGCTGTGAGCCCGTAGTGGATACCTAGCACTTCCCACACATCTGGGAAGGCTGGTGTGTGCAGGAGATGGGAAAACGAAGCTAGGAACCCTTGAGTCACAGGCAGTGCTGTGTGCTGCTCTGGTCTCTCCACAGCCCATAGTTTCTGAACACCAGACCGCATCCCTGATGGCTCACCTCTTTGAAATGGGTTTCTGCGACCGGGAGCTGAACCTCAGGCTGCTGAAGAAGCACAACTACAACATCCTGCAGGTGGTGACTGAGCTGCTTCAGCTCAGCAACAACGACTGGCACAGCCACCGCTACTGAGGCGGCCTTGTCACCGCCTGCCGCTCCACGTGGTCTTTATTCTGTCCCAGGCTTGGGGGGGAGGCCCGTGCTTGCTTTTTAATCTGATGAATCTCTGGAGCCCTTCATTGAATTTTCAAGACAGTATCTGTTACAGTATTTTTTGAAGCAAATCAAAGACCAGTACTTCACTTTAGGAACTGGACGGCTAGTGGGAAGTCAGTTTTTCAGTTGATTTGGATAAAACACCTCCCTCCATTTTAGTGCATTGAAGAGTGTACCGTGAACTTCTGTAGAACCATTTTTCTTTCTGCTTGTACTGAAGTTGAGTATTTTCCTCTGGTTCATGTGGATGTTTTTAATGGGGATACCTGTTGATTGTCAGTCTTTAAAAGAAATGAGCCTTGGCGTTTGTTCTCACCAATTCTCCTGATTCCTGTGGCCCGCCCCAGGCCTCACAGCCACGTGGTATGGAAAGGGTACAGGGCAGGGCTGTTGCGCTTGCAGAAATCTCCGCTGAAGGGAGGACGGCCAAGCTCCGGCCATCTGAGGGCCTCGGCTCAGAGGTGCCTCAGTAGTGAGCTTGCAGACATTTTTCTTTCATTTAAGAAGAGAAACTTCGTGTGAAATATTTCACTAGTCCTCTAGAGAAGGAAAAACCCACCTATTAAAGGGAAAGGTGAATTTAATAGCTACCTTTTTTGTGAATGTCAGGGACGTTCTTTATAGGAGAGTGGAAAGCAGGAGGGCACCGACATGAATCAGACTGGGGTGGCGGTGAGCGAGTGGGTGGCAAAGCCTGCAGGGCGAGCCCACTGGACAGCTTGTGGTCCACCTGCAGGCGGGAAAGAGCTCGCTCAGGGCCCAGGCCCTCGCTGTTCCCAGGTGAGCCAAGAGGAAACAGACGTGTTCAGGAAAATGACTTCCAGAGAAGGAAAAATCTGAATCCCAGCCCAAAGGGGCAAGGATAGTTAAAATAGTATTATTTAACCTGGATGGTATTTATAACAAGTGGCAATTTTAATTAATCACTAATTGTAATGTTTATTTCCAGTATAACTCTTGAATGCTACTAAATAAACCAGAATTCAGACTGCAAACCAGCCAGGCCCTCCCTCATTTAAAACGCTGCTGCGGGCCTCCGGTGACAGGGCTGATTTCAGGGGGCCCTTGCGTGTGCGGCCGCCCGCCGCTGTACCGCACCTGACGGTCGCCATGTAGAGAAAGGTGAAATAAACGGTCCTTGAGACTTGACCTGGCTGCGGGGGCGGGGCGGGGCGAGGGGCGGGGCTCCGAGTCGGTGCGGACGGCCCGGAGGGCGCCCGTCTCCCGCAGTTTCGGCTACTCGGGCCGCCTTTTCGTCTCCGTCCGCCCGGGGCCGGTGCTCTCGGGGCCTCCGCTGTCTTCCTTCCGGAGTCCCGGCCCAGAGCCTCCTCGACCGACACCGGCACTGTGCGGACCAAGCTAGACCGCGGCCTCGGGGGTCGGGGTAAACCCGCCTTTCCGCTCGGCCCCAGGCTCCTCCCGGCTCGGGAAGCGGAGGGAGCCGATCCCAGCCCTGAACCAGGTGAGGCTCCCTCTGCTTTAGCTGCCAAGATCTGTAAGTGCCCCGGGCGTGGTGGCGCACGCCTGTGATCTCAGCACTCGGAGGGAGAGGCAGGAGGATGCAGCGAGTTGAGGGCAGCCTGGGCTACGTAATGAGTTCAAGGCCACTCTGAACCTCAATAGCGAGACCCTGTGTCAATAAACAACCCAGTCTGTGTGTGGCTCGACTTGCCTGTCTCATTCTGCCATCGCTGGGGCCCTGTGGGGAAGGACAGATTTAGCCCCGACCCTTCCTGGGCAGCGTGGCGGACAAGGCTGCCCCCAGGCTTCCTCCCTACTCCATCTTGGACGCGCGCCCCCCAGCACTGAGACAGGCAGGGCTCTTGGCCACACCTGGGACGCCAGCCTCCTTGGGGAACGAAGCCCTGCCTCCGTTGAACCAGTACCCCAGGCGCAGGTAGGCAGTACCTCCCCCAGGTAGGCAGACCTCAGGCAGCTCTGTCCCCATGTGGAGACCTTCGGAGAAACCACATCCTGCACGCCTGTAATCCCAGTATTCAGGAGGCTGAGGCAGGATTGCCTGGAGTCTGAGTCCAGCCTGAGCTACATAGCAAGATTCTCTCAAAAAAAGAAAACAAAAATCAGAATAATCCCAAGACTGGGGAGGCTGGAGGGACTTTCCAAATGGCTGTCTCTACCCACCTCGATCCAGCTTCCTCCCTCTGAAATGGGCTGGCTTGGGTGGGGTGGGGATCTCAGCCCGTCTGCTTATCACTTTTGGAAGTCTCATGACTTCTGCTTTTGGTTTCCACTTTTTTTTTTTTTGGTACCGGGGATTGAACTCAGGACCTTGCACTTGTGAGCCAGGCACCGGAACCACTGAGCTAAACCCCTGGCCCTTGTTTTATACTTTTGTAGGCACCTTGGGCTCTTCTAGTCCGGAGGGGAGTGGAGGTGCATTAAACTTTCCCCTCCAAGAGTCCCCGGACCACCCAAGCCCTTCCTCTGTGGACAGCCGGGCTGCTGCCCTGCAGTGGGGCTCCCAGGCATGGAGCCCTTAGAGCCAGGCTGCTGCCCACGGTGTGTCTGGGCCTCGCCCTGAGCTGGATTCCTTTCTAGCAGAAAACCCACCCCAGGCACGGGCAAGACGCTTTCCCAGCCTGGCTCCCCAGGACGGGCGGACCGAAGTGCCCTCCTGTCCACCCGCCCAGCCGGCAGCTGCTTCGTGCCTTGTCCTACCTGCCGGGGCAGCGGAGAGATCCCCCGAAGTGAGCGGCGGGGGCCCGCCCAGGTCTGGGTGTGGAGTTAGGACGTCCCCCCCGCCGGCCGCCCACTCACGCTGTTCCTGTCCGCAGAGCTGGAAGAGCAGCTGGTGGCCCTCATCGCCTATGGGGACCAGAGGCTGGAGCCCAGGCACACATAAGCCCCACGCCCATCGCACGGTAACACCCGGCGGCCTCACTGCTGCCTTCTCGTCCTCCCCACGGTCAGCGCTTAGTGGGGTGAACGTCCCAGCTTCCCAGAGGTGTCGAGACTGCTCAGTAGCAGCGTTTGCTTAGAGTGCGTGGGGCTGTGGGTGTCATCCCCAGCACCAGCACAGAATGGAAAGAGAAGCCAGGCGTGGCACAGCCCTGTCATCGCAGCTACTCAGGAGGCTGAGGCAGGGCGGCCTGGGCAACTGAGAGCCGGCCTCCAAAATAAGACAGGTCTGGGGACGCAGCTCGGTGCTCCCAGTGCGCCACCCCCCAGCCGTGGGCACACACATGGCCATGGCCCTTTTCTGCAGTGTGGGCCAGAGTACCTGAGGCACACGGTCCTTCCCAGCCGTCACTGCCCAGGCCTTGCTGTCCCCGGAAGGGAGCTGTGGCCCTGGCTGCAGGGCGTTTGGGCCGGGGGCTTTCCCAGTGCTTCCCTCCTGCCGATCGTGGTGCAGGTCAGACCCGCCGCTCTCTACCCAGCAGAGGCAGAGAACCAGGAGAGTCTACTCTGGGGCCATCCGGAACCTCAAGCAGCCCTGGGTTTCTTGGGGTGCTGGTGACCATGCTCTTGGTCTGGGTTCAGGTGACACAAGGTCCTAGCTTTGGCTTGGAGCCATCGTCCCTCCCACCCCGCACTGCACCGGAATTGGAAGCTGGCACCGCTAAGTCCTGTCCCTGTCCCTCCTCGCATCTGCTCCGAGTTGGATGCGCGGATGGTGCCCCATCCCAAGTGTGAGGCGGCACCGGCATCGGCTGGGCAGGAAGCAGCCGCTCAGGCTGGGGGCAGCAGGCAGAGCCCGCGTCCTCCGCGTCAGGTTTCCCAGCGCCCAGGCCCCTCATGGCTCCCCGGCACTGACCCACAGGAAGCTCTTCCTGTCCCTGGCAGTGCTCGTGTGCCTGGCCACCACCGGCTTCACCACCTTCTTCCTGTTTCCCCGGAGTATCGCCCTGCACCCCGGGGGCCTGAGCTGCTCCTCTGTGGCCTTTGACAAGGGCACCATCCACCTCAATGCCACGGTGAGTGCCCGGCCCGCCCCTCCCAGCCACACTTCCGTGGCCTGTCTGGTGTCACAGCCTTCCGTGTGGCTCGCCAGGGATCTTGTGTCACCCAGGGGACCGTGTGAGCGCCAGGACAGATGGCGAGGGATCGGGACCCTCTGTGGTGTGGAATCAGAGTCCAGGCCGCACGAGCAATGGTGGGGTGAGGTGGGGGTGCCTGCGACTTCCCCCATGCTGGCACAGGGCGGCAAAGCTGTGCAGGCAACACAGGACCCACAACTTCTGAGACTCAGTCTCCCCATGTTGCCCAGGGTGCTCTCAGTCCTGGGCTCAAGTGATCCTCCCGCCTGAGCCTTGGGAGTAGCTGGGACTACAGGCAACATGTGGGCAGCTCCATGTAACTTCTCTTTTCTCTTCTCTCAGTACCAGGGATCAAACCCAGGGCCCTCACACTGAGCTACATCCCCAGTCCTTTTATACCTTGACTGTTTTTTCAGTTTTTTGAGACAAGATCTTGCTCTGTAGCCCAGGTTGGCCTTGACCTCATGGTGACCCTCCTGCCTCAGCCTCCAGAGTGCTAGGATTACAGGAGTGCATCACCACACCCCGCCTGTTTTTGAGACAGGATCCAGGGTGTCCCTAAGTTGCCCAGACTGAGCTTGAACTTGCAGCAATTCTCCTGCCTCAGCCTCCCAGAGTGTTGGAACTATAGGTGTACACCACCATGCACCGCTCAGTGTAACTTTTTCTTTTTTAAGGCAGGGTTTCCCTATGTATCCCAGTCAGGCCTTGAACTTGCAGCAATTCTCCTGCCTCAGCCTCCCGAGTGGCAGGATTACAGGGGTGTGCCATCACACCTGGCCGGAGGGGTCAGTCATGGTGCTGACCCTGTGCGCCTGAGCCCTCCTGGAAGATGGCACCCTGCCTGGCCACTCCCTTCCCGGGATGGTTCACCCCCACCCTGTCCCTTGTCCTCATCCCCAGAGTGTCCTGAACATCTCCAACCCCAACTACTGCCCAGTCACCGTGACCCGGCTGACGGTCTAGGCCCTGCACGTGTCCCTCATGGTGGGTCAGCTCTCCGAGAGCCTCCTGCTGCACATCGGCCCTTTGGCCAGTGACCAGGTGACTGTCCTGGCACCGCCACGGGCTGGGGTGTGTGGTGGGAAGGGTGACCTCGTCCCCCTCCCGACAGATGCTCTATACCGTGGCCACCAGGATCTCAGACAAGACCATGTAGTGAGTCCCTGTTGCACTCCCTCCTGGTTTCCCGTGTGCCCGGCGGGCTCTGCCCCTCTGGTCAGACCACCGCCTGCTGCACTGGGATGGGTGGGATCGAGGCCAGCCGTGGTTAATTTTTTTTTTTTTTTTAGTACCAGGGATCGAACTCAGGACCTTGTGCTTGCGAGGCAGGTGTTGGAACCACTGAGCTAAATCCCTGGCCCCTCTTTCTCTTTTGGTAAAAGCAGTGTTAGTGCCCATCATGGTGGTACAGATCTGTAAACAGTTATACGGGAGGCTGAGGCAGGAGGCTCGAAAGTTTGAGGCCAGCTTGGGCAATTGAGTGGGGCCCTGTCTCATGAAATAAAAAATAAAAGTGGCGCTGGGAGTGTATCTCACGAGGAAGGTTCTCGATGCAATCCCCAGCTTTAAAAAGAACAATAAGCCAGGGGCTAGGGATGTAGCTCAGTGGCCCTGCCCCTTCCAGGCATTCCCAAGGTCCTGAGTTCGATTCCCCCCGTACTCAAAAACAAAACAAAGCACTATGAGAATATATATGCAAATGTAGGTACATCCTCCACATGTGTGCGTGTATGTCTCCACGCTTCTGTCTGCCAGAGGTGGAAGAAAGCAAGCCAGGTGAGGTGGAAATTAAGTAGGGAAGCCCAACATGGGAACGTGAGGGGATTCCTTACTCTCCCTTTTGGTGACAATCTCTTCCTTGCCAGGAATCCGGTGAGGACAGGATGACCAAACCCAGGAGAGCTGGTTCCCTCGGGTCTCGGGGTCCCCTGGTGGCACCCAGGACTGGCTGAGCATCCATCCAACTGCTCACCTGTGCAGCGCCACCA
>NW_004624795.1:1106351-1137761 GCF_000247695.1 Heterocephalus glaber | reverse complement strand
CAGTTTCCCATCTCACCCTGACTGACAGCCCCAGCCCGAAAACCCTTGAGCTTGACGGCTGCCCTAGTCGGCACGTGCTTCATATGAGTCCACCGTAGGATAATGGCCAGGAAAATAGAAGCACCTTCTCCCTCACCCCAAGAGGACGCCCATGAAACTCAGTGGGAATGGGATGATGGGAAAGGTGCTAAAGAGAGCAAGATGCTCCAGTCCAGTACTGTTGTGCAGTTTGTTCACTGCACAAGGGTGCCTGGCTGAACAGATGCAAGAGCACATAGCAGGGAAGCTCCCAGACGCGGATTCCTGACAAGGAAGAGATTGTCACTCAGGACGCAGGGAACTGGCTGGGGATGCCTGGAGACCCCGTGATGGGAGGAGACAGGGAAGTTTCACTGCCTTGGCCTTTCCCCACAGGGAGCCTGCCATCGAGAGTGATGAGCTCCTGGAGTTACTCACCAAATGACCTCGTCCTACATGTGACAAGCAAAGCTTATTTTCCCCTCGTCAATAAAGACTTTCTCATCTCCTGTTACCTTTGCTGCCTTGTGTGCACCATGCTGTTTCTGCTCTGCCATGCCTATTTGTCATCCCTGCCTTGCAGTCTGCTGAATGTGGAATGAAACTTTTTTTTACATGTTAAAATAAGACATTTATTATGCTAAAGAACAGATTTTATTCTCCAGTTTCCCAAAACACTAAAATAAGCACACAGCGTAGTAATTTCATACACACTACAAAGTGATGTATGCACTCATTCCCAAAATGACTATCTTAAGCTTCACTTTGGGAGTCCTTAAAAACTTACACTCTTAGCTGATCTTTATTAAAGTTATCAACAAACAAGTTACTTCAGAAAAGTCCTCGTGTGAAAGAGGCCTCAACTGCTTGGGTCTCAGAACTTTCGTAAGGGAAGACGCTTGCTCTGCCTCTGTCTCAGCTACAGCAGAGTCAGGCTCCTTTTCCTTAGGGTAACACTGCTAGGAATCCTAGTTTGAGAAGATGATTCTAAATTTAATATTGCAACTGCATTTCCGGTAGAAAGAAAGGAGTATGAGAAATCCAATTTGCTGCAGACCAAAATTATTTTACCAGATGCAGAAATAGTAACCGCTCACCATGAACTCAGCAAGGCTTCGTAAAAGTTCAGTGGCGCAGGCCATGGTCACAATCTCGCTGCTTGACACAGCTCCGGTGACACCGAGACTATGGCTGAAACCTCGACTCTGTTCTTTGCTTTCGCTTCCCGCGGCAGTGATTCCCTCGGTGCTGTGCTGTGCTCCCGGGAAATCACTGAGAGGGTAAAAGTCAGTGCTTCAGAAATGGTTACTAGGCCGGGATTACAGGAAGAAATTGTAGATCCATTTACAGAAAAGCCCCTCACTCACTCCTACCTCCACGAGCAGTGGGGACGTGACCTCCACATGTCCTGACTGCACAGAGGGAGGCTGGGACATCAACCAACTCAGGACGCAGGCGCCCCACTGTCCGGCACCCGGTCGCCCTTGGCCAACACCCGCAGGGCACACAACAGTGAGATCTGACGAAACTTGGCCTAACGAAGTAGCCTGAAATTCGTTTCCTCTGTTACCTGGCCAGCACGTGCTGTGCAGAGCACTTCTATTCAGAATATTTCTTTTCCCTACTTTTTGACCTTTCATTCCTTTGATAAATGTAAAAATCTCTACATCTTTGCTTCTTGTCTAAGTCATCGAACAGGACAAAGGAGAGCTTGAAAGCGTCCCTGGAAAGAGTGCACGGCACTCCAGGATCCCGCTGTTCTGGGGGAGCCACCCAGGAGGTCAGAAAACTCAGTGGGAGCTGGGGACCCTACTTAGCAGAACCCACACTCTGCCACTCCCCGCCAAGTGCTCCTGCCAGCCCTGCCCATGCACCTGTGGCTTTGTCCTCCTGGCTTCCCAGAGTGTGCAGGACAGAAACCAGAACAGAGGCCTCCTGTCCTGGCCCCTCCCGGGTTGCACGCTGGGCGAGTGGAGGAGACTCTGTGCCTGGGCTGGATGCAACCTCCGCCTTCCTCTGCCCGTGGGCCACCAGGCCCCTGAGGGTCAGAGTGAGAGGGAAGGCACGCAGGCCGGTCCTGCGCTTTTTTATTTTTTAAACGCTCAAAATCAAACGGAGAAATCTGTCATGGCCTCCACGTTGTTCTGTCCCTAACATGTGGGGGGCTGTGGTCTACCTAGCACACACGCACACCCACCCTCGAGTAGTTGAAGCTGGAGGTGCTGGCCCCAGGATTAGGGTGGCCGGGGGTGGGAGGCAGACCTTCCCAGGAGGTGGCCCCTCCTCTCACCTCTGAGGGTTTCAGGCCAGCTCCACCCTGGCCAGGCCAGTATCACCAGGCGGGCAGGAGGCCAGAGCCAGCCCTGGGCGACAGGGGAGGGAAATTGGCCCTCCCGGGGCACACTGGGTGACTGTTCACCACTGCGGAGGGAGGAGCCCTGAGGCCCTAGGGTCCGGGACCCCTCACCATTCATTCGGAGGCACGGGCCGGGGCGCAGTGGAGCCTGGAGTGGGGCTGTAATTCGGTGGAGGTGCAATCACGCTGCTCCCCGGCCCTTGCCAGGCCCCAGAGCCTCCCAGGAGAACGGGCTGTCCCCGAAGAGCTCCCGGCCCCTCCTGTACTAGCCCCGCCCTGGACCTAGGATGGAGTTCTTTCTTGGTTTTCCTTTTCCGCTGCAATCCTGGGGAGGGAGGGAGCCCAGGGCTTGACACAAGGCAGCAAGCGCTCTGGCCCTGAGCTGCCTCCCTGGGGCTTTTTTCTTTTGAGAGGCATTTTGCTAAGTTGCTGGTCTGGAACTTGCAATCTTCCTGCCTCGGCCTCCTGAATAGCTGGGCTCATAGGCTGTGCTCCTTCGCCCAGCTCAGGAAGGGGTCTCTAGGCCAGTTAGTGGGGACCCTGCTGATCTACAGTTCCAGAACCAGTGGTGCTGGAGCTGAGTGGCACGTGCCTGCGGAGGGAGGGAAGCGAAGGGCGGCTCCTTGCGCTTGCTCTCTGTGCTGTGCATTTAGTCACAGCCTTGTTTCATTTCATTTCAAATTTTCTTGTTTATTTATTTCTAATTTTTTAATTTTTTCTGAGACAGGCTCTTGCTATGTATTTAAGACTGGCCCTGGACACACTGTGGAGCCCAGGCTGGTTAGGCACTTGTGGGATCCTCCTGCCTCAGCCTCCCGAGTACTGGGATTATAGGCGTGGCCAACATGCCTGGCTTTCTTGTTTACTGTGGAACTTCTAAGAGACCTATAGGAAAGAAGACTTTTGAGCCAAAATATTTCCTCTGTGTCACAGTTCCCTGTCCCTCTTACCAGACAAAGGGAAGATATTAACTGGAATGAGGGGAAGGAGATAAAATTAGCCTCGTGCAGATGAGGTCCCCTTGCCCAGGGCTGCGGGGACGAAGGAGGGCATTTAGTCCCATGGCTTTCACATTCCCTCTCTTCTTAATCTTTGGCAGCGCTAGGGATTGAAGCCAGGGCCTTTGCGCTGAGCTACATCCACAGTCCTTTTTGATTATTTTTTTGAGGTGGGGTCTCACTAAGTCACTCAGTTGCCCAGGCTGAGCTGGAACTTATGATCCTCCTGCCTCAGCCTCCTGGAATACTGGGATTACAGGTGTGCACCATCATGCCCAGTTTATTTTTAATTTTGGGGGCAGGGTTTCACTAAACTGCCCAGGGGGCTGTTCTCAAACTTGTGATTCTCCTGTATCAGCCTCCCAATAGCTGAGATTACAAGAGTGTGCCACTATGGCCAGCTTCAAATTCTTTTTTAAAAGCATGGGGAGCTGGGCATGGGGACTCATACCTGTAATCTCAGCTCTCAGGAGGCTGAGGCAGGAGGATCACTGTGAGATCAAGGGCAGCCTGGGCTGCACATCCAGACGCTGTCTCAACAACAATAACTGAAAAACCCAAAACCTCAAAAAAACAGAAACAAGGGCCGGGGATTTAGCTCAGTGGTTTCACCGCCTGCTGCGCCAGCACAAGGACCCGAGTTTGATCCCTGGTACCAAAAAATAAAAAAAAATAAAATAAAATAAAACAGAAGGAAAGAAAAGAAAACCACTAATAGGACCCCTTCAAAGGAAGACACTGAGGAGTCGTGTGGTGTGAGGGGCAGAGGCCGGGGCCGACAGGCTGGCCTGTCCTGGGCAGACCCTGCCCCTTCCCTGCATCTGTGAGAAAAGCTTCCGGTCTCCACCACATCTCTTGGGAAGCCATCCCCGCCTCCCAGACACGGTGGAGTCTTCCCTGCTCACTCTTGTCACAGCGCTGCTCGGGCTGGCATGTCCACCTCGGCTCTTTCTCCTCGCAAGGACGGGGGAGTCCAGGGTCCAAGTCCCACTGAGTTTCATCCCCTCCGTGTCTGGTGCGTTTGGCGGGGGACAGGCATCCAGGATGTTTCAGACCAGACGGATGGGCCGTGGACAGACAGGTGGACAGGTGGATGGACAGCAGGTGGTGAGCAGGGTGCACGGAGGCCAGGCGTCAGATGGGGCAGCCGGGCAGTTTCCTGTCAGGCTCCTCAGCATGGATCCCCACTGCGGTCATCTGTGTGAATCTGCTTCCTGGAATATCACACCTGGCCATATTTAGATGCAAGGAAAAAAAGCAACTTCCCAAGCCAATTAGAAGTCGTTGAAACAATCATTTTGGGCTAATCTGAGCTCCAAAAAGGGTTGTGGTTAACTACGCAGATACAGTAGCTGATGGCTTTGAGGACCGCTCTGAAAATAGCACAGCTTAGAGACAGCAGGCAAGGCCGGGGTGGGAGGCAGGGCCCACGAGGGGAGGCAGGGAGGAGCCGGATGCACCTTACAGGGGCTTCCTGTGGCCAGGACCAAGAAAGTTCTGGAAAAAAAAGGCAAATGGAAGCGGGGCACGGTGGCACACGCCTGTGATCCCAGCTACTGGGGAGGCTGAGGTGGGAGGATGAAAGGTTCAAGGCCAGCCTGGGCAACTTAATGAGAATTTCCTGGCCTCCCCACCATAAAGAGAACCAGAAAGGGCTTGGGGGAAACAGGGCTAGAATGCTTGCCTGTCATGCAGAAGCCCTAGGTCCAGTCAGGCAGTGAAAAAAAAAGAAAAAAATTGTTCTGCAGATCCTCTTGGCTCAGCCTCCCATAGTGCTGGGATTGCAGGTGCCAGCCAGGACGCCTGCCCTGCATCAGACCCTGTAACCCATTCATCTGGGCTCTGTCACATCTCAGGCAGTGACACCCATCTGTCTCTGTCCCACGCAGGGGAGAGAGTGTCCAGGCAGGTGGTTCCTGGGGTTCCCTGGCATGAGGCCCACCCACACTGGTGGAGGCATCTGTGACTCCGGAGTGCTGTGTCACCCGGGCCCCTGCTGCCCCCTCCTTTGGGCTCAGCGTGGCATGAGGCAGACGTGATGGCAGGAAGCCAGCAGGCTCCTCTGCTGGTCAGGAGCTGAGCCGCCTTGGCCTCTGCTTGGTTGCAGAGCCGGCGGTGCCTCCCTCCTTCCCTCCCTGGCTGGCGGTGCAAATCGCTTTTCCTTTTTGGGTGTTGGAGCTCCTCAGGCAGAGCACGGGCTGCAGGCTGAGGGTTCCGCCAGGCCGGAAGGGCTGGGAGGGTGGAGGAGGAGTCGGCTGTCTGGGGTCACCGGGCTGAAGGGCTGGGATGCGCTTTGGCTTTGTCCCCTTCCCTCTCTGGAGCCCGGGTCCCTGGATGACATTTATTTGTTTGTTTGTTTGTTTGTTTTTGAGGCTGGATCTCACTATGTAGCCCAGACTGGCCTGGAACTCACAGTGATCCTCCTGCCTCAGCCTCCAGAATAACTAGGATCACAGACATGCGCCACTGCGCCCCACTGTCTACCTATTGACTGTCTTTCTCCCCTACTGGACTGTAAAACCCTGAGGGAAGGACTTGGTTTAATTTTCCACCAGGACCCCACATGGAGGGCACACACCCATGTGCGCTGGGCTGGGTGCCTCTGATGTAGCCCTGGAGATAGCCATTCAATCCTCCAGACCCTGTGCCTTGCATATTCCCGGGAGCTTAAAAATAGCACCCTAGCGCTGGAGATTTAGCTCAGTGGTTTTGCTGCCTGCTGCGCATGCGCAAGGACCTGAGTTTGATCCTCCGTACCAAAAAAATATATATATATCACCCTAATTGGGCGCGGTGATGCTCCGCTGTGATCCCAGCACTCAGGAGGCAGAGGCAGGTCACAAGTTGCAGGTAACTCTGGGAAATTTAGCTAGACTCAGTCTCAAACAAAACAAGGGCTCATGGTACAGTGCCCCTTAGCTAAACTCCTGGTGTCACCAAGGAAAACAGTGAAATTATTTCTATTTAAACGGCCAGGTGTGGTACCAGTAGGTACTTCGTGAAGTTTGTTGAGTGACTACACAAAGTGGGTAAGGTTTCCGCAGTGAAAGACAGCACAGTGTTCAGATTCCTGGACTTGGCACTGCGGGGGACTGCATGGCTGGCTCGGGGCCTTGGTACCCCTGCTCTCAAGTTCGTTCTTCCATCCACCCTTAATGGTGCTTTCTTAGACCCCAGACTCCAACGCTGATGTGGCCCCACCTGCAGGAAAAGGGACCCAGCCTCTTTCTTTCTTTCTTTGCTTTTCTTTTTGGTATTGGGATCCAAGTCAGGACCTTGCCCTTGCAAGGCAGGCAGTGTCACTACTGAGCTAAATCCCGGCCCCTGTTTGCTTTTTGTTGTTGTTGTTGTTATTGGTTTTTCATCTTTTTGGGGGTCTTTTTGAGACAGGGTGTTGCTATGTAGCCCAGGCTGGCCTTGAGCTCTCAGGGATCCTCCTGCCTCAGCCTCCTGAGTGCTGGGTTGACAGGTGTGCCCCCATGCCTGGCTCTATAGCATTATCTTTCAAGAACTCATTAGGATCGTATTATACTTCTACTCCACAATGTTTATTCTTTTACTCTTGGGCATGGAGGAGGGTGCGTGTGTGCGTGTGTGACTGGAGGGCAAACCTGGGAGGCCTTGACCACTGAGCTCCATTCCCAGCCCTATTGGTTTATTTAGGCACTGGGGGTGGATCCAGGGCTTTCACAGCCCCAGCCCTTGGAATTTTCTTTTTAATATCTGAGACAGGTCTCACCAAAGTGCTAAGTTGTCCAGGTTGGGCTTAGAGAGCTGAGATTCTAAGCGTGTGACACCAGGTCTGCTTATTTTCTTAATTTTGAGGCAGGGTTTCACTGCATTGCCCAGGTGGGATGTGAGCCTGGAATCCTCCTGCTTCAGCCTTCTGACTACTGGGATTATGGATATATGTACAGCACCACACCACACCTGGCTCTCTGATTTTTAGAATCACGAACACTCACTGTGAGTGATAGCATACATTTTTGATTTTTTCCCTTGCCATAAATTCCTGGAGTTGAAATTGCCGGGTTATGGGATTGGCTTAATTTTTCAGGCTTGTAGCACAAAATCCCCAACTGCCTCCAAGGAAGGGGGGATGGCGACAGAGAGGGCTGTGCCTGCCACATGCCAACCCTGGGTATTCTGCTTCCCTTTATTCTGCATTATTTGGTAGGCTTTAAAATGATTTTCATTGCAATATTAATCTCATAGTGTTTCCACTTAGAATTAGTGACCCTGCCAGGTGCGGTGGTGCAGCCCTGTGATCACAGCATTTGGGAGGCCGAGGCAGGAGGAAGGCCGTGAGTTCAAGGCTGGCCTGGGCTGCATATCAAGACCTTGTCTTGCTTTTTTTTTTTTTTTTTTGGTACTGGGGATCGAACTCGGGACCTTGTGCTTGTGAGGCAGGCACCGGAACCACTGAGCTAAATCCCCGGCCCTCAAGACCTTGTCTCAAAAAAATGAGCGACACATCGCAGCACAGAGGTACAGAGGACTCCTGCGGTCCTTCCCCTCGGGTGTTGGCTGGGACTCTGTGAACCGGCCAAGGAGGACGCTGGGAACAGTGGTGAGGTTCGGAGCAGCCCTGCCCGCGGGTGGTGGAGTCCGGCAGGGACCCTGACTCCCACTCACCATGAGGGACGGGACGCAGTATCGGGGGCTGGAACTCGTGTCCCGTCTCTGACGCACGCCATGGCCCCTAAGCGCTCCTGTGAGCCCTGGGACAGTGGCCCCAACCGCAGCTCGACCCCCTGAGCCCCTGGAGCGCCTCGGAGCACCAGGACGGTGGGTGGGGAGGACTCCTGCCCAGGGATGGGGAGCAGCCCCGCGGGGAGTCACCCTGCTCCACTGCAGGGCTTGGAGCAGGCGAGGCGGGGCCCCCACGGGCCACGGGCCTCAGCCGGTTGGGCGCTGACCCCGGCTCAGAAGCAGCTCCTCACTGGCTCCAGAGAGTCTGGATCCTGGCGGCCAGTCCACCCCTACTGCGTCTGTCGGGGAGGCCGGAGCGAGGAAGGAAGGGCAGTGGCCAAGCCCCTTGAATGGCGCTGAAGGGCAATTTAAAAAGAAGAGAGAAACAAGCCTCCCAGGCCTAAGCAGCTCCCTCAGACGTCCCCCTCCCTGTGGCCGTTTTAACCTTGTTCCTGTAAGGCAGGCTTCTGCAAGATCTCCTTTTTATCACGGAGATATGCTCAGAGGCAAAACTGTCTACTTGAGGAGCTGCCTTTGTCCTGCTTCTGTAAGCCGCTTGCCTACCCACCAGTTTCACACCCTAGGAAGACCGAGCCCTCGATGGTGTGAAAACACAGCCTCTTCTCTGCCGGGGCTCAGCCTTCGGACACAAATGGCTGGGCCCATGCTTAAGTGAATGGCGTTTCACCCGTTGGTCTCTCCGATCTCTTAAACTCCCCAACACTGCCACACGGGGCAGCTGGACTTCTCCGAGGTACAAAGTTCATTCACGCTGAGCAGGGTGGCACCCAGTTGTCATCCCAGCAGTCTGGGAGGCTGAAGTAGGAGGATCGCAGGTCAGAGACCAGCCCGGGCAATTTAATGACCTAGTGAGGCCCTGTGTCAAAACAGAACGTGAAAAAAGGCCGGGGATGCAGCTCAGTGCCGAGGCCCTGGGTTCGATCACTAGGACCGAAAACACACAGAGGGACAGGGACAGGGAGACAGGGCACCCATCGTCCCCAGTGCTGGTCAAATCAGTGCCCCATGTCTCTGCTTCTTGGAAAGAGACTGGGTCTGGGTGACTGGAACTGGAGCAGCCCACGCCCACTGACTCAGTCAGTAATCCCGTTTCTGAGAATCATTTGAATAATTAAGAAAGACAGAGCTGCAGGAATGGAAGCACGCACCGAAGCATGGCTTATAAAATCAGGCACCAAAGCCAAGCTGGACCCAGCCCCGGGTGACCCTGAGGCCGGCGCAGGTCCCCCTGGGGACAGGATGTGGACCTCGCAGAGGCCCTTCCCCGGGACGGCACACGACTGGGACAGGTTCTGGGCCCAGCAGTGACCTCACACGGGGGTGGGCTGCTGTGAGCCCGGTGCCCGGGCCATCCTTGCGCTTCCCAAAGTCACCTTTGCCCTCCTGAACCACAGTTGCAGCCCTGCCCTCCCTGGGGCTCACAAGGCCAGCACGCCTGAGCCACACTCTGGCCCTGTCGCCCAGTCCCCGAGGGTGCAATGTAGCCCAGGCTGGCCTCGAACTCACCGTAACCCTCCTGCCTCAGCCTCCCGAGTGCTGGGATAATAGGCGTGCACCCACGCCCAGTTTGGACATCCTGAATTTTATCTGGCAGTGCTGTCCTGAAATCACCCTGCTGCACTGTAGGGCACAGTAAGCGTTTGTTGAGCGAATGACCCATGTTCCCAGTCTGGAATGAACACTGGGGAGGGGCTCCGACCTGTTCTCAGTGCTCAGGTAATGCTGATTCGGTCTGTGGACAAACACTACAGCGTTCGAGGGAGGGCTGTGGATGATCCGCTTTATTAAGTTGCGGTGAGCTCTGCCAGATGCCCCCGCCCCCGAAGGCTGGCATCCTGGCCAGGTCTAAGACGGTCCTGTCACTGACAGACACCCAGCCCTTGGGAACAGGAGGCTGCTCTCCTCGGGCAGAGAGGACTCTCCAAAGCCTCATCCCCAGCCCCATCACCGGGAATCCGGGCTCTTAGATGCAAATGGCTGTGCTGGCATCGGCACATCAGGCCCTGACCACCGCCTGTCCCTGAGGGGTCCTGGGCTGTCCACCTGCCTCCCGCTTCCCATCTGGCCCCGCACAGGGTGATACAGTTATCTTGACTAGGCTGTCACTGTCACTGAGGGGTCGCTGGGTTCCACTGGGAAGTCCAGCTCCCAGCCTCCACCCGGAGATCCAGCCTAGGGGTCTCTGTCCCAACTGCCAAGTCCAAGGAGCAGGGACACAGCCCGGAGTCTTCCCAGCCAGCCCACCTGGGTCTGGGCTGCTTGTTTCCTCCATTCCTGCATTACCTGGGAGTCCTCAGGGCAGCTGCACAAGCTCTCTGAACATCAAGGGAAAATGCAGCTCAGAACCTGTACCTGGGGTCGTGCTTGTAATCCCAGCTGTTCAGGAGGCTGAGGCAGGAGGATTGCAAATGTACCTGGGGCCTCAGGGGCTGTCGTAAGATTTAGATGATCAGGGATGGGGACAGAAGGGCAGGAACTGCCAAGTGTGGCACAGATGTCACGTTGGGGGCCAGCACATCTAGGGTGGTGGAGGGTCTTCTCCTCTCTTTTGTGTGCTGGGGATTGAGCTCAGGGCCCAGCCATGCCCAGTGAGGGCTCCGCTGCTAAGCCACGCCTCCAGACTGGCAGGGTTGCAGCAACTCCTAGGTGAGCAGGACATCGACAACGAGGATGATTTTTCCAGCGTGGCCAAAAAGTCTTGCCCGGAGAGCTGAGTGGCACCACGGACAGGTGGGCGAGGCCGGCCCTTTATGGAGGACTGGACACAGTTGGCATCGCTAGGCCGCATCCAGGCCACAGGTGCCACTGGCACTGCCAGCCCCGGGGACCCCACTGTGTCTTCCCAGCACCCAGAGTTGGGGCCCCGCTCCCCAGCTCCCTGCCCAAAGCCTTCCGGAGGGCCCGGCTGTTTGAGGAGTCTGGCAGGTTGACTCCCGGCTGCCCAGGGCACTTGGTTCCCCCAGGTTCTCCTCTCCAGGGCCTTAGACAGAGGCCAACTTCTCAGGCTCCTGGGAACAGAGCTTTCCCAGGCCCAGTGCTGGGCCCTGGGCGAGGGCGGGCGGCCCCTCCTCAAACAAAGAGCATGTGTGAGGCCCGAGGGTGCAGTGCTCAGCCTGACTCAATGGACAGCTAGGGGCTACGCCCTAGACTTTCCCCTCTCTTCTGAGATAGATGCAGAAGTGTAAATCCCAACCTGTGGAGCTTGTGTGCTCACAACGGCACCTATGCGTGAGACTGGGAGAGGGAGGGAGGGAGAGAGCGCGAGCGAGCGCCTGTGAGTTCCGCCGAGAGCTGCAGGCCCGCACACCTCCAGAATCGACTTCCGGTGCGAGTGATCCTAAGGGGATCCCGCCCCGGCAGGCGCCCGCGGGAGCAGCGCCATCTCTGCGGTTGTTCCCCCGGCTTCACACCCAGCTAACTTCCCATCTTTAAGAAGAAAGAAAAGAAAATACACAAATAAAACAACAAACAATTTAATCATCCCGTTATTCATAGCTCTAAAAGTGGGGAGCTGGCCTGCTGGTCTCTGATTTGCCCAGCATCCCGCAGCCCGGGTCTCTCCCCTCCCCCAGCCCCGCCCCAGCCCCCCTCCAGCCCCGCCCCTCCCTGCAGGCGGAGCCAGGGCTCGAGCTCCTTCTTGCACATGCGCAGCTCACCTGCCTCGCTTTCCGCCTAGGCCTCGCCTTTCTCCGTTTAGATCTGCGCCTTCCTTCCCGTTAGGGCGTCTCCTCCAGGAAGCCTCCCTGATGCCCCTGGATGTCCCGCAGCGCAGGCCTGAGCTCTTCTCTTTGGGACAGGACGTCTCGGTCGTCCTGCTGCCGAGCACCCCGCGGCCACGTCCTCCTTCGCGCCAGGTCCCCAGCCGTGGGCCTCCCCGTGTCTGTCTCCCCCTCGCTGGCCCTGCCCCCGGAACGGTTCGCCCGCCCGCCCGGAAGGGCTTTCTTTTCCCTTGCGTTGTGAGCGCAGCTGGACCACTCCCTCTTGCAGGAGCTCCGGGACGCTGGTGGGTCCGGGACCGGGGACGGGGAGGCTCCGGGTGGCGGGGTTCCCGGCCCAGCCTCTACTCGATTGTTTCTTGAGGGCTTTTCAGGTCATCCTGGTCTGTGATCCCGGAACCGTCTCATGAAGATGACCCGATAAGCCTGCCATCCCAGCACTCGGGATGCAGAGGCAGGGGGGTCGGAAGTTCGAGCGCAGCATGGACCACTTAACAACTTAGTGAGACCCTGTGTCAAAATAAAAAATAAGAAAGGGCTGGGGATGGAGCTCAGTGCGAAGGCCCTGGGTTCACTCCCCAGTACCACAAAACGAAAACAAAAATAGTCGGACTTGTGCTTGTAGTAAAGAACACAGCCTGACTCTTGAGGGGTTGGTTTTTGAAGGCCCAGGAAGAGGGATGCAGACTTTGGCCTGTTCTTGGGTCCAAAATGTTCCCCACGCGTGGTTTTTCCAGAGTCCTCCAGGGCAGACACGCTGTCCCGGCACTGCGGTCACCCACAGCTGAGCCAGGACAAAGCGCTCCCTGGCACCCCGGCCAGCCTCACTGTGGCTTTCGGCTTCCAGGACAGAGCTCTGAGGCCACCAGGAGGCCTTGCAGTTTGCTCTCCTTTGTCCAGGACTTTTTACGATCGAGTTACAAATGGCTCCCTTACTGGTATTCTACAAAATTGTCTCTTAAAATATGGAGAAGCCAGGTATAGTCCTGTCATGCCAGGACTGGGGAGGCTGAGGCAGGAGGATCACTGAGTTCAAGGCCACCCTGGACTACATAGCGAGACCCTGTCTCAAAAAAATCGAAACAAGCAAAATACAATAAAAGAAGGGGGAAGAGAAGGCCTGTGTCAGGGAGAGAGGATCTGTTTAGAGCTGGTAGATGCGTGAAGGGATTGTTTTGTTCCCAACAGGAAGCCACCTGCATGCCACAACTCCAGGGACCATCCTTGATCTGATGTCAGAGCGAGGGTGATTTTTAAAAAGGGTGGGACCCAAGTAGGGCCTTGGTTTTTGCTCTATTTTGTTATTACTATTTGCCTCTTTTTAAAAAACTTCTTTGATGTAGGGGATGGAACCAGGGCCCCTGCTCACTAGGCGGCGCTCTTCTGCTGAGCCAACCCCAGCCTCTGTCCCCGGCTTTTAAGTCACCCCGACCCCATGCGCGCCTGAAGTGTGATTTCCCCAGATACTTTTGCACTGAGGCAGGAGGCTCTCGGAGCTCGAGGCCAGGCTGGCTACGTGGCCAGATGCTGTCTCAGAAAAAAGGAACCCAGTGTCCCAGCTTTGCTGCCCCAGGAGCCGTCAGGCTGCCCAACTTGGGATTCACACGCATCCACAGAACGTGCAAGGCGATTGTGTGTTCACCCCCCGCCCCCGCCCAGCGCATGGCTGCAGTTACAGCGCACGGCCGGCCAAGGGCCCCTCGCAGTGGAAGAGTTAACTAAGTTGTAGTGTAGAACTTCTCCAGTCACTGCCTCCCCCAAGGAGGCTGGGTCCCCGGGGCGGCGGCGTCAGCACAACAGGGGAGAAAACAGTTTTTGTTTCTGAATGTGCGTCTGTCTCGAGGCTGTGGGCAAACCACGGGTTTCCAGTGTGGAGAGCACTCGTGCTGACCTGACCGCGCGGCGCTGTGCCCGGGAGGTGACTCGGGTGTCCCCTCCCGAGAAACGCCTCAGTGGAGGGAAGGGTACCACCCGTAGTGTTCCTGCAGTCTGGCCCAGGGGCACCCAACTGTCATCCCAACACTAGGCAGGCTGAGGCAGGAGGATCGAAAGTTCAAGCCTAGCATGGGCAGTTTAGTGACTTAGCGAGACCCTGCCTCGACATTTAAAATATCTGGAGGTGGGGTGTGTGGTGGTACACGGCTGTTATCTCAGCACTCGGGAGGCTGAGGCAGGCACAGTAGTGAATTCAAGGCCAGCCTGGACTATATATCGAGAGCCTGTCTCAAAAATCAAACAACTACAACAACAAAAATCTGAGGATGCAGCTCAGTGCAAAGGCCCTGGGTTCAATCTCAGCATTGGAAAGAGAAGAAATCCCCGATGCCCAATAAAGTCACAGCAGTGCAGGCTGAGACGCAGGTACTGGTGTTTTCAAATCATCCCAGAAACGGGTTCCGAATGCAGTCAGTTTGAGAACCCCTGCACCAGGGGGCCACTGGGAAAGGGGGCGCACGGAGCCAGAGGCCACACAGAGGGCTCAGGACTCGGGATGAGCTCTGGGTGTGGATGGTCCTCCCGGGACTCTGCTGCTCGGGACATAGGGGTAGCAGGCTGGGGGAGAAGTGTTTTTAGGATGGTGGGGAATTTGATACACTTGCAGGAGGAGGCTAGGAATGAGGGGCGGGAAAGGGGAGGGAAAGGGTCGTCCTGGGGGGGTGGGTTTTTACTTTTGGAGACAGGGTCTCCCCATGTAGCCCCAGGCTGGCCTCGAACTCAGAGATCCTCCTGCCTCAGCCTCCCGAGTGCTGGGATCACCGGTGTGCTTCACACACCTGCCCGGGAGGAAGCCTGACTTTGAGCCCGAGAAGGACGAGCCCCTGAGATGGAAGGAGAGCTCAGCGAGGGTTGGCTCACTCCAGGCTGGGGCGTCCTACACAGCCCCATCCTCCTCAGGGGTGGGAGGCTGGGACAGGCCGCAGCCCCTGGCACCGCTCAGAGGCAGGGAGGGCCCTGAGTCCACTTACTCAGATTTCCCGTCCCTCTGCGGCCCGGAAACCCAGAGTGACGTGGCAGGTGGTGGCAGCTCTGCGACACCGGCCTCCTCCCAGGACCCCAGTCCAGTTGCTTCCAAAGCCCATGAGTGCAGGAGTCTCGGGACATCGGGACGGGAACCAGTCCTGAGCCAGCTCCTGGGCCACACCAGCTGGCCAGGGCAGCAGCCATGGGAGGGGACAGGTGGGGCCACAGGACAGCGACTCGGGAGCCTGGTGCCTGGGGCTGGGCCCGCTTGACCCCAGTAGCCGAGCCGGGCTTGGCTCCATCAGCGCCCTGGGCTCCATCCCTCCATCCCGGGCAACAGGGTCGGGGCCAGAGGGAACTGCAGGGCACCGAGGGTGGAAAAAGCCAGGATGGGGCTGAAGGTCCCTAAGTTTGGAGGAGGAGCAGTGGCCTGCAGATGGGAGCACTTTAAGACCTGGGTTTGTTAGGTTTTCTCTCAAATCCCTTTTGATGCCCACAGTCTGAGAAACAAACGTGAGGGGGTGGATGGTGCGTGAACCTCCTCGTTTCCAACCCGCTGAGCGCCAGCCCTGATCCGGCCCTGTTCCCCATGGAGCCCTCGAGGTCTCAGTCCTGGGAGACGGGTGGGTCAGGGGCCCCTGCACGGGCTCAGTGTGACAGTCCCTGGTGGGCTTGGGCCCCGGTATCTTATTCTGTTGTTTTCTTGAGGCAGGGTCTGCTGCGGAGCCCAGGCTGGACTGACCTCGTGGAGATCCTCCTGCCTCAGCCTCCTGAGCGTGGGGGTTCTAGGTGTGAAGCACTGTGGTCAACTTGGACCTCTGTATCTTTCAAAAATTTTTTATATGAATTTCACTGACGCCAAAATTAGAGCGTGGGCTGTAGGAGCCAGGGAAGATGAGAGTCTCTGGATCACAGAAGAGCAAAATATATGACTAGGAAGGGAAATTCTGTCTTCCCCACAGTTCCCATGTGACAAAGCTTCACCCTCCCTTTTCCCTGAGGAAAGTAAAATTCAACATCCGGGGACAAGAGACAGGGAGGACAGGGCCGGGCTGGAGAGGCCCGGGGCTCAGGGCAGACCCCGCTGGGACTCAGTCCCCTTCCGAGACCTCCCTGACGCGCGAGCCCCCTCAGAGTCAGCCACCACAGTGACCTGGGCCCGGGACCCACGGAGGCTTTGCACAGGGCGGCAGCACCAAAGCCACCACAGCTGCCTGGCGGGGCGAGCATGGGGCTGGCTCAGCCACACACGCTGGGGTTTGGGCCGAGGACTGGTGGGGGCCGTGACAGGAAAGATCTTGGAGTGCACACCTGTGACCCCAACCCTTGGGAGGCTGAGGCAGGAGAATGGCCACAAGTTCGAGGCCAGCCTGGGCTACAGAGCAAGGCCCTGTCTCAGAAAGAAAGAAAGAAAGAAAAGAAAAGAAAGCTTTTTGGGGCTGGGATATAGCTCGGTGGCAGAGCATGTGCTCAGTACATGCGCCCCCGCACACGTGTGTACACGGCTGCTTACACACCAGGCCACATGCAGGTCGCAGAGCTCCAGCTCTGCTTTTTCGCCCCTTCCCATGAGCTCAGCCCTCAGCGTGGCTGGGTTTGCTCCCTGCTGAGGAAAGCCTGGGACTCCCCAAAAAGACCTGAGGCTGGGATCAGTGGCTGCCGCGGGCCCAGGCTCAGGCTGGAGGCGGCCTGGCCTCAGAGGAGGGAAAGCCCGAAGCAGCTGGTCCCTGAGCCTGAGCCATCATTCTTAGAAACACAGGCACACAGTTTTTTAACAAGAAAATCAACATTAACTGGTTTTTTTTTTGGTACCGGTGGTCAAACTTGGGTCCTTGGCTTTCAAGGTAGGTGGTGGAACCACTGAGCTAAATCCCCAGCCCAAGTAAGTCTCTTTTTAAAAAATCTTGAGACAGTCCTTGCTCTGCAGTCCAGGCCGTCCTCAAAGTCTTGGTCCTCCTGCCTCATCCTCCGCACTGTATTCTCATCGCATGCTGAGAACACAGGCACGAGTCCCACACCCTGCTGACCTTAACTAACAACACGGCCCAGATCCAGACTCAGGGAGACGGAGAAGAGGAAAACACAGGGCTGGGATGCAGCTCGGGGGGAGCTCATGGCCCGGGTCCAACCCCTAGGACTGAAAAAAAGGAAGGATGAAATCTCCTAAGGAATACACAGGCCCCTCAGCACTCCTGCAGGAGGTGAGGCAGGGGGCTCGGTTATCTGGTCCCTGGCGGCCCTGCTTTGTTCTGGCTGGCATTCTGCAGAAGCCTTGAATGGCAGAGGGAGGAAGCAGGGCCCTGCAAGGAGCCTGAGGGAGGAGCTTGGTGCCTGAGACCCTGCAGCCTGGGGGACCCAGGGGTCTGAGGAGCGAGCCCGCTCGGTCTTCTGCCCCCCATGCCCCCCCACTGTGTTTTGGAGCCGAGCTGGGATGTATAAACGTCTCTGCCCGAGTGCCTCCGCCTGGCATGGCCTTTTTTTTTTTGGTACCGGGGATTGAACTTGGGACCTTGCGCTTGCGAGGCAGGCACTGGAACCACGGAGCTAAATCCCCGGGCCTGGCATGGCCTTTAGACCCTTCCATTTCTTTCTGGGTGTTTCTGAGCCCTCTCCACTCTTTACAGAGCACGCCACAGTCCCAGGCACAAAGTGGATGTTCAGTGGGCGTGGTGTTACATGCTTATCATCCCAGCACTTGAGGCTGAGGCAGGAGGATTGCTGCAAGTTCCAGGCCAGCTGGGACTATATTGAGCTCTGGAGTCCTGGGCTGGCAGCGAGGTCTCGGCCATTGTCACTGTCTGTTGGTGCTGTCCAGGCTCCCCAGCTGAGCCAGGCCGTGTTTCCTGAAGTCTCCAGGTGTTGGTGACAGTGACCGTTGGGTGCAGTCGCGCACATGAGCCGCAGGTCACCCAGCTTGGCTTCTGGAGCCCCAGCACACCCAGCGCTGTTTTGTCCTGGGGACAGGAAGCCCATGGTTTTCCCCACTCCCTTCCCAGAGGAGGGTGTCACTTGTCACTTTCAGCGCCAGGGGCTGAGCTCTTCCCGCTCTGTCTCCCCCAGGCGGTTGGGGCTGGGAGAGTCTGGGCTTCCTTCTTGGTTTCCTGGCTGGGACCCATCGTCCTGGGAATAAGCAGAACCAGTCTGAGAGGAAGCAGCACCTGGGGCTGGGGTGTGTGGGGTTGTAGTGCGAGTGAGCACAGGCCCTAGGCAAGCCTGGCACACATGCGTGCACACATGCATACATGGAACATCCCTGTTGCTGCAGGGCTGAACATGGGAAATGATTTCTTTTTTCTTTCTTTGGCTTTTTGAGATAGGCTGTCCCTACGTAGCCCAGGCCAGCCTCGAACTCAAGAGCATCCTCCTGCCTCAGCCTCCCAAGTCCTGGGATGACAGGTGTGCGCCTCCACACTGCCCGGCTTGGGAAATAGTTTCTTATCTCTCACGAATGGTACTGTAGGTAGTGGGTATCTGCCATTTATCTTAATCTTTTGCGGAGGTGAATTATTTGCTGGGTCACATGGAGACCATGCAAGGAGGGCGATACAGTAATTATAAGCAGTTCATTATATCTTATATTAAAATACACATTCTAGGGCTAGGGATTTAGTTCAGTGGTGCTGCTGCCTGCCTCGCAAGCGCAAGGTCCAGAGTTCAATCCCCAGTACCGCAAAAACAAAACAAAACAAAACAAAAACCCCAATACATTCTATCCAAAGACAGCCCCCCACCAGAACCCAGGGCCTCAGCACGGAAGCACCTGCTGTGTCCCTGAGCAGCACCCTGAGGCTGAATTCATTTTCTTTCTTGGTGATGGGAGTTAAACCCAAGGCCTTTTCACTGAGCCACATCCCCAGCCCTGTCTGGATTTTGAGACAGGGAGTTGCTAAGTCACTAAGTTGCCCAGCCTGGGCTTGAACTTGGGATCTTCCTGCCTCAGCCTCCTGGAGTGCTGGGATGACAGGCAGGTGCCACCAGGCCAGGTTGGCTCCATGTTCCTGAAGGGGAGAGTGTTGGAGGAACCCAGGTGTACCCATGTTCAGGCTCTCAAGTTATCTGTAACTATATATTAATTTGTTTTCCTTTGGTTAAACAAATTCCTTGGTGTTACACAAAATAGATGGCATTGAATGAAACTGCCACTCCTGAAAATGCGCAGTTAAGTGGCCTTTACATAAGATGTAGTGGATTCTGCTGTTCATATTTATGGTTGAGACATATGTTCCTTAATTCCCGAACAGTTCTGAAAGCGAGGACAGTATTTGCTTCTTTCTTTCTGTTCTTCTCTGAGACAGAGTCTCTCTATGTAGTTCACGCTGGCCTTGAACTCACTATATAGTCCAGGCTGGCCTCGAATTTGCAGTGATCCTCCTGCCTCAGCCTCCCAAGTGCTGGGATGACAGCCGTGCGCCACCACGTCTGGCGTGTTTGCTGCTTTATGTTCATGATTCTATGGCTCCTTCTCTGACAGAGGTTTGGAAACAAAACAAACTCCTTATCTGTCCCCCACCCCTGTTTTTTGTACCGGAAATCGAACTCAGGACCTTGCGCTTTTGAGGCAGGTGGTGGCACCACTGAGACAAATCCCCAGCCCTGTCCCCCCTTTTTGAGACAAGGGTTTTGCTAAGTTGCACCGGCCGGGCCAAACGCGAGATCCTCCTGCCTCAGCCTCCCTGAGTGCTGGGACTGCAGATGTGTCTGACACACTGGGCTCTGGGAGCCAGGAGGAGGTGAGTGACAGATCTGGACTCTCTCTCGGGGTCAGCGTCGCAGGTGATCTTATCCCGGGAGCGCAGGGCCAGGACCAGCGCTCCCCGTCTCCAGACACTTCCGGGCCCAGGGCAAGGCTCCTACAGCACAGGCAAGGACCGTCCGGGTCATCGCCTCTCCCCGCTCCTAGCGCAGCCCGCGGGCGCCCCCTGCCGACGCAGTGCCGGAATGCGCCTAGAGGGAGCGTTTCCGGGCTCGCGGGCGGGAGAGTTCTCTCGTCGATAGAGGGCGCGCCATGCAGCGCTCAGAGTTACCCACTCATGTTATCCTTTCTATACGCACTTCTGGGCTCATCTCTATGATCCATCCTTTCGCGGAAACCAGGTTCCGGAAGTTTTCTTGCTCAGTGAACAAAAGAGGCGCCCGCCGACCCGGAAGTCAAAGCGAGAGTTTGGCCAGGCCTGGAGCTGGCTGGGGAAACGCAGCCATGGCGGTGGCCCTGACCCCTGTAGGAGCGCTTGGGGCTTCGGAGCCGGGCCCCGCGGAGGAGCTCGCCAAACTCGAGTATCTGTCCTTGGTGTCCAAGGTTTGCACCGAGCTGGACAACCACTTAGGGATCAACGACAAGGATCTAGGTGAGTCCGAGCGGGCCTTGGGTTAGAGTTCGGGGGCGTCGCCGCCGCACGGTAACGGTGAGGGTGGCAGTGGCTGTGGTTGGCGTCTGTCGGTCTCCTGCGCCGGAGACCGCGGCCGGCGCTCTTGCTGTCGTTTGGCTTCGCCGTCGCCCTACGTGGGGTCGCGGTCAGCTTTGCTTGGGGTCTGCGATCGCGATTCTCAGACACTGGTACTGGATCAGCCCTTCCCGGGGGAGCTCTGAGAAGCCAGAAAGGCAAGGACCGGGGCCAAGGCTGCAGGCTGGGGTCCCTTGAGGAGGTGACAGGGACTGGCCGGGATCGGGGCCGGACGCTCGGAGGGCACTTGATGTCCACTGTCACACGGGGTCGCAGGCGGGGCGTCTGCTGCTGTCCTCTCAGTCAGCCGATGGAAAGCTGGGGTAGCTGGGCAGGGGTAGAGCGGCGTGGGACCCCTAGCGCCTCCAAAGCAGGGAGGAGGGGTTAGGAAGGTTCGGTTTTGTTTTTTTTCAATTTTTTTAGTTCTGAGGATTGAACCCAACGCTACGTCCCCAGCCCTTTTTCCAAGTTTTATTTTGAGACAGGGTCTGGCCAAGTTATTCAGGCAGGACTTGCATTCGTCATTCTCCTGCCTCAGCCTCCCAGAGCGCTGGGATTAGAGCTGCTGCACCAAAGGCTAGGGAGGTTAGCTATGTAATCTCGGGGAAGGTCTTTACTTTTGGGGTTTTTTTTCCTTGAATTCTTTTATTGAGCCGGGCTAGTGGCCCACGCCTGTAATCCCAGCACTCGGGAGGCTGAGGCAGGAGGATCGCTGTGAGTTCGAGGCCAGCATGGGCTACATAGTGAGTTCAGGGCCAGCCTGAACTACAAAGGGAGACCCTGCCTCAACAAACCAAAAACAAAAAATTTTTTTTTATTGGTACATTTTAGGTATACAGTACTTTTTTATATTAAACTTGTAGTTTTATTCAGGTTTGATTTTATCCTTTTTTTTTGGGTACTGAGGATAGAACTCCGGGACCTTGCACTTGCCAGGCAGGCAGCAGAACCACTGAGCTAAATCCCCAGACCTCAGGTTTGATTTTAACAAATGTGTCAGGGAGAGAGCCCGCAGGAAAGGGTGAAGCCCATGGGGGCAGGGTCTCCCAGGTGCCTGAGGAGGGGGCACATCCCTTCCCCGTTTCTCTTCCCTCCCCATCTAAAGGGGCACAGGGAGAGACACAGGCAGGGGAGAGAGCTGGTCCCCAGTCTGTGGGGCTGGTGTCGGGGTAAAGAGCTATGGGGAACCGGGGACCAGATCGTGGACGAATAGGGAAAAGGGCACAAGGACCGTTTACCAGAACCTCCTGTGTTCTGATTCCAAATTGAATTTTTAAAAAATTGCATTAAAACCAAAGAAACAAAACTCAACTCCAAGCAGCATCCAGGCCTTCTCCTCCACTGGGGCCCTCGTGGGAGGGAGAAGAGGAGGCAGCGTCACCAAGGCCATGGCTCCCTCCCTCCTAGCCAAGGGAGCTCGGTGAAGGGCAGGGGCCCTGACAGATTGAGTGGGTGGGGGACCAAAACCAAACTCAGATAAATTGCGGAGGAGGAGTCCAGCCAAGGGCCCAGCTAGAGTGCGGCCAGGCTGAGGGAGGAGCCTGGGCAGGCTGAGGATCACTGCTGCCGCTGGGCGCCACCCTAGGAGCCAGTTATTTTACCATGGCCTTGGTTTACCGTGGTCTCAGTTTATAGTTCAGGCTGGCCCTGAAATCATTATGTAGCTCAGGCTGGCCTCGAACTTGTGGGAATCCCCCCACCTCTGCCTCCCGGGTGGTGCTGGGATTACAGGCGTGTGCCACCACACCCCACAGTCCAGTCATACTTCTGCTCAGTCTCCTTGCCAAGGTCCCCCTCAGGCAGACGAAGGTCCTCTTGCACCTCCCTGCTGTCCTGGGGCAGTGGTAGGTACCCATCCTGAATGCCAGTCCCCCGGAAATCATTCCTTTTGAGGTTCAGGATATCCATATTATGAGCTGATGGGCAGACATCTTCACATTTCCTCCCAGGAAAGGGCTCAGTACCAACCGTGTGGGCCTTGGCCTGGCCGAGCTTGCCAGTCTTCGAAGGAGACATCTGGATGGCCTTGCATGGCCAGCCTTGGTGCACCACAAAGCCGTTGCTACGCAGTGCTGAGCGCCACATTGGGGAGGTAGCTGAGGCCCCGCGCCTTCTGTCCTGACGTCCAAACCATGTGCCATCCTACAAGGCTTGGGTTCCGCCGCTCTCCTCTGCCCCTCCCGAATCCCGAGCAGTCCCATCTCTCCTCGGCCCAAGCCGAGGTCCCGCCCGCCCTTACTTTCTCTGAAGCTGTTTTCCTCAGTGTGTGAAGTGGGATAGCTTCTCCACTGACCATGCAGCACCTAACAAAATGCCCCGAAACCAATGTAATTTACCGTTCACTTTTCGCTTGCCTTTGGCCTGGATGGGCCTGTCTCCTAAGGCTGAGCATCCCAACCCAAAAGTCTGAGACCCGAGGCTTGTTGAGCACACTTGGTGGCAGTGAGTGTGGGCTGAGCTCTCTGTGCATGGCTGGGTGAGCAAACGCCGTGCAACTTAGTTTCCCCTCCACCTTTCTCTATGCCTTTTTTTTGGTACCGGGGATCGAACTTGGGTCCTTGAGCTTGCGAGGCAGGCAGGGAGCAGAACCACTGAGCTACATCCCCGGCCCTGCCTTCCTCTGTTTCACTTAGCATGTTTTCAGACTGTACCCATTTCCTATAAAAGTCTTGAATTTATTCTTTATAGCCAAGTAGTATCTCATTATGTATAGATACCATCGTTTCTTTGTCCGTTCATCTGTTGATGGACATACAGGAAGAAAGAGGGAGACAGAACTTTGGCACATAGGAACTGGACCAAGAGGCCAAGGGTCGGGGAAAGGGAAGGGCGTGTAAGAAATATTTAAGATGTGTCATGTACATGTGCCAACTACCCACAAAGAATGTAATATTTATATGTCACAAACACGAAGTAAACAATAATAGTAATGATCATGAAAATGAGGAAAGAGGGCCAGGGATGTAGCTCAGTGGTTCCGCCGCCTGCCTTGCAAGTGCAAGGACCCGAGTTTGATCCCCAGTAGCAAAAAAAAAGAGGAAAGAGCACCTAGATGCAGAGGGAGGGTGGTGGGTGTGGAGGGAGGGAGAGGGTAATGAAAAGAATAAGGATATGTTAAGTACACATACCTACTCCCTAAGGCGAATGGGAACATCATGCACTCCAAACACACATTAATAAATTAATAAAAGCATAAGTATTTTTGTTTAGAGATATTTCATACTTCTTTTTGCATCCTAATGATTTTTCAGCAGATGTTTTGAAAGTATTATGTAATTATGCCTATGGGTCTGTGGGAAAAAACCTGCATGTTGCTGGTTTATTGAGTTTTGAGTTCTATATAAAGATCTATCTGTCATAGTGATATAGGGGGAAAAGATGTATTTCCCAAACCTTCTAGATATCTGGAATGTGAGTTCGTGTTCTCTAAAATCAAAGAATGAATTCTAGGAGCCACGGAGGTTAAGAGTAGAAAAAGTTTATTGGGAGAAAGAAAGCATCTGCCTAAGAGAGACAGAGGGGCACCGGAAAGTGGGTTGCCTGCCCACCGCACGTTTTAAGATGTTTTATACAGCAAAGCCATGTGGTGATGCGGGTACAAAGTGGGACAAAACTGTAAGACCCAATGGAAATTTACAAGGTGGGCATGAGGTGGGACAAAACCATGACCAACCAATAAGATTACAAGTACAGGGGCCGGGGATTTAGCTTAGTGGTTCTGCCACCTGCCTTGCAAGTGCAAGATCCCAAGCTCAATCTCTGGTACCAAAAAAAAAAAAGTACAAGTACAGTCACCCAGGTAACATTGATTAAATGGGGATCAAATGGGGAGACAAGTCACATACAAGGAATTTCCCATTTACAACATCAATCACTGCTATCTATCTCTAGGGGAAGTAGTACTTCTTTTCCTTTTTATAATGCTAACCAGTGAATGTGCCTCAGTTGTTCTCCATGTTGGTTCCTTGCTGTGTTGGCTCCTGCAGGGCCGGTCCCATCTAACTGCACATAAGATATCTAATTAACTTACCTCTCTGCAGCATTCCCTGCTGTGAAGAAGTACCCCTAACTGCTGTGAGGGGGCACAGGGCAAAGACCGTCCTGGCTGCTTCCAGCTGAAGAGGGTCGTAGTGGTCATCAGCAGTCAGAGTTACTCTCCAGAGAGTCTATCTAAAGGCCCTCGACAGTGCCAGGCATTGTCATCTTGGTAGCCTATAGCTTTGCGTCTGGAGGAGACAAAGCCAGAGAAACAGTTAATACATGGGCCAAATTATAAGATCAGCAGGATTGCTATGACTATCACCAACAAGGGTCTCCACCGGGAGGACCTAGTAATAGCCTCCCACAAAGAGGATAAGGAGAAGCTCCAGGGGACTTCAGAATCCAACATAGAAGTCGTATTGTGTAGGTTAGCAGTTTTGAGCTGTTTACAAGCCTCCGCCTTTCTCTAAAGAACATGGCAGAAGCTGGATGCCCAGATTGCAATCTTGCCTCGGTGACTGCTGGGTAGGACGGTGTCTAAGGCCCTGAGAGCAGAACGATATTGGCCCCCGCTTAGGAGTGTTGTGTGGGGAGAACCCGGTCAAGCACTCAGCACGGTGCTCAGAAGCCTCGCTTACTGCTGGCCGTGTGATTGCCTTGTGCATGAGCTGTGTCCTGACAGCCTGATGGCATTGGGCTTCCCGGTGCTGTCATCGAGGGAGGAAGGCAGGGCTGGAGATTGGCCGGCCTAGCTCGGTCCAGGCCTTTGGCTCAATCCCCAGGGCTGAAAAACAAGTAAAGGCAAATCTCGAGGCAGGCCGCACCACTGAGCTGATTCCCCGGCCCGGTAAAGGCAAATCTCAGCCCAGAATTGGAAGGGAAGTACTAGTCTTCCAGGTCTGCTGTGTGATTTGTGCACTTTTGAGGGTTAGAATGAAAGTAAAGTCATTGAAAAGTTCAGGTGTGACCTTGCCGAGACTGCAGGACAGGTCCTGCTGTGCGCATGTTGTGCCCTGGCGCCTTGGCCTGCTGTCACCTCCAAGTCTGCGCGCACTGCTCTGATCGGCTGAGGGAAGAGGGGCTGTAACCTGAGGCGGAGCCGCTCCGTGGCAGCGTCTTCTCTGCCTTTCTCCCAGCTCGGGCAGCTGGGAGACCCGGGGCCCTGTGTGACCGCGGCTGGCTGGCCAGGGCTTTCCCCTCCCTCGACTGCGGCCTGGGGTGTTTATGACTGTGCATAACACGATGATTTTGTTTCAACAGACTTGGAACCAATTTCTTACCCAAGTCTGCATGCTTAATTCCTTTTCTTTGTCTGCAGCTGAATTTGTGATAAGTCTCACTGAGAAGAATACCACCTTTGAGACTTTTAAGGCTTCCCTAGTCAAAAATGGTGCAGAATTCACGGTATGTTTATCTGCAGACTCATCTGTTCTCTCTTTCTTTCCTTCCTTCCTTCTTTCTTTCAAAAGGACAAGTTTATTTTGGCTTCTTTTTTTCTTTTAATGGTGCTCTTGAATTAATTGCTAGGATTTCAGATAGGATTCAGAGGAAGGAAGGGGCCGGCCTGTGGGTACCAGTTCACAGCCCCACGAGTGCATGTTCTCCTACCCCGAAGCAGGGTTGGGAGAACCGGGTTTCCTGTGACCCCTCCCGAGGACATCTGCTGTGCTCACGTTCTGGTTCTGTAGTTGGGAGGTCAGTAAGAGTGGAGGTTTAGAGGTTTCAGAGCTGGTTCTGAACGGTGGGAAAGGAGTGGCGACTTCCCCGGGGCTCAGCGGCTCAGCTTTGTGCGGAGCTCCCTCCGGGCTCAGCTCCACGCTTAGCTGAACCGCCCAGCAGCTCCCTCCCCGAAGACCCCCGCTGGGCCGCAGTCTTCACGCTCTTTCTCCTGCAGGATTCCCTGGTCAGCAACCTGCTGCGTCTCATCCAGACCATGCGGCCCCCGGCAAAGCCATCCATGAGCAAAGGTAAGCGTGCCTGGGCCGGGCTCAGACCCAGAGCGCTTGTCCCGGGCACCCTGGGCTTGCTGAGCAAGGAAGCGTTTGGTGAACATTTTCAAGGGACTTAGGACAAAACTGAATTTTTTTTTTTTCTGGTGGCACTGAGGATTGAACCCAAGGCATTTGCTCTGAGAGGCATCCCCAGTCCTTTTTTATTTTGAGACAGGGTCTCAGCTAGTTGTTGAGTTGCCCAGGCTGGGCTGAAACTTGTAATCTCCTGCCTCAGTCTCCCAGATTGCTGGGATTACGGTGTTAAGATGAAGCTAAAGAATACTAGGCCAAGGAAGTTTGCTGAGAGCTGAGTGGTCAGCGTGTTTGCAAAATTAAGTTACACTTGTAGTAATCACACATCCGTTATGTAGCAAAACACAATCTCATTGAAGTTATCTTGTTAAGCAGTCATATTGAGTATATGTTTTTAACTCTTTCACGCTCTCTCCTGCTTCCTGCTCCTTGGTGGAATCAGACCCCGTTGTTAAGCCCAAGACCGAGAAGGAGAAGCTGAAGGAGCTGTTCCCGGGGCTCTGCCAGCCTGACAACCCAGCTGTCCGGGTACGAGTGCTCTGCTCTGCAGGGGTGGGGGCTCGGCCTACCCACTCTGTCTCTGTAGAGATTTGTGACTTATGTATGAATGTATTTGAGACAGGGACTTGCTGTGTAGCCCATGCTGGCCTTGAACTTGTGGCAGTCCTGCCTCAGCCTCCCGAGTGCTGGCATCACAGGCGTGTGCCCCGCACCTGCTGTGATGTTGCTTTGAGGTTGTTTTTCCAAGGGAAGGCGAGTGGTCGCCCCCCGAACACACACTGTATGGGACGACGCTGAGGACGAGGAGGGCAGGGCTGGGAGCGGAAAGCAGTGACGGGCGTTAGATGAAGCAGCGCAGGCTGGGGCAGGGCCTGATGTGTGAGATGAGATTGTTTTTGGTCCCAGGACAGGTTAGGGGCCTGACTTCTGAGGCGTTTCTGTTTTTCAGCTTGATTGCACCAGGCATCTGTTGAGTAGCACTTGTCACCCAGCGCTGCCTGTGGTGCCTGGCACTGGAGTGGGGCGGGACGCTGGCGGGGAGAGATGAGTGATGAGAGACAGCAGCACGGTGGCCCGGACCCGCAGGGTGCCCTGGAGGCTGGGCGTGGTGGGCACCTGTCTCCCCAGCACTCGGGAGGGGGCTGAGGCCAGCTGGGCCACCCAGCTTGTTTGGAAAGAACAAAAAGCAAAAAAAAGCAAAGGGGAAAGGCGGTGTAGTGTTTGCACCTGACTTACACACGTCTTGCACGTCCGTCGCCGTCCCTGGGTCGCAGCACGAGATGCGCTGTCCCTGTGGCGCGGTCGTGGCCCGCGGTGCTGTGCGGGGCGCGATGTCACAGCCTGCACAGAGGATGCTCGGCGGGTCGGCCTGGTCGTCGCCACGGACGGACGCAGGTGCAGGACCGCAGGAGTCCCAAGGCGGGGCTGGGGCGGGCGCAGAGCAGGGGCGCCCCTACTGACTCCCGTGGTTGCCTTTCGGAGGGTTGTAAGGGAGCGGCTCTGCCTGGGTAGAAATCACCCTCGAGAGGCTCTGCCCTGTTGGAAATCCTTGTGGTCTTCTGCCTCTGTCACAAAAGTGGTGGACTGGGCCTGTCAGCGCAGCTGTCCCGGGTGCTGATTCTTTTTTTTTGGTACTGGGGATGGAACTCAGGACCTTGCACTTGTGAGGCAGGCGGTGGAACCACTGAGCCAAATCCCCAGCCCCTGAGTGCTAATTCTTGCGCACCCCCCTCTGCCCTGCAGACCATGCTGGACGAGGACGATGTGAAGGTCGCTGTGGACGTCCTCACAGAGCTGGAGGCCCTGATGCCCAGCGCCATGGGCCAGGAGAAGCAGAGAGACATGGAGCAACGGTGTGTCACAGAGTTCTGTCCTCGGAACTTTAGGGCGCCGTGAGGGCCGATTCGTGGACCGGGCCCGACAGAGTGGGGGAAGAGGCTTCAGCGTCTGGGCGGCTGTGCGCGAGCTCCCCATGTGTGTTGGTGCAGTGAGGGTGAAGTGCTGAGAAGGGAGCAGTCGGGCAGGGCCTCCAGGCTCAGGGGCGTCTGGGTCGCTGGACGTCACCGCCTCAGCCTGCCACGTGGACAGCGCCTCGCTGCGCACGCAGGGATGCAACCCTGAGATCCGGCTGGCTTCTTTTTCAAACAGGTCCTTGTTGATTTATTAGGGACAGGATGAAGAAGAAAAAGCGGAGCCGGAGCCGGAGCCGGGAGCGGGAGCGGGACAGAGAGCGAGTCAGAGAGCGAGTCCGAGAGCGAGAGCACAGGCGCAGACACCCGGCTGGCTCGCGGCCCCAGTCCCGGGCCCAGGAGCGGAGCAAAGGGAAGTCCAGATACCGGTCGAGGAGCAGGAGCCAGAGCCCCCCCAAGGACCGGAAGGACCCCCGGGACAAGGACGGGGAGAGGGGCCTGGCCAGGTGGCGGGACAAGCACGTGGATCGCCCACCGCCTGAGGAGCCGGCCCTGGGCGACATCTACAATGGCAAGGTCACCAGCATCATGCAGTTCGGGTGCTTCGTGCAGCTGGAGGGGCTGAGGTAGGAGCCGGTGACGCGCCTCTGTCACCGCAGTTTTCCTGCTGCGGAACTGGTGCATGTGTTCAGTGATCCGCCTTGTCAGGCTCTTAGAAATTGACTCTTCTGTTTTCCATGCTGGGATCGAACCCAGGGCCTTTGCACTGAGCTGCATCCCCGGCCCCTTTTCATTCTTCCATTTGAGGCTTTGAGGCAGACTCTTGCCAAGTTCCCCGGGCAGGACTCAAACTTTCAGTCTCGCTGCCTCGGCCTCCGAGGGTGCAGGCCTGTGCCACCCCTGGCGCCCTTGCTTTCGAAATGTCCCGGAGCACTTAGCCCTTCCTTGAGGGCCTTCAGGAGCCCTGCCCGGGGCTGGTCAGACAGCCGAGAGTTTGTGTCTTTGCCCCCCAGCCAGCCCCCTTCCTTTGCAAGGGTGGGGATGTGGGTCCTTTTGCATTGTTTGGCTTCCTTCTTGTGAAATGACGACTTTTCCCTTTCCCTCTCCTTTTCCTTTTTTTTGGTGCCGGGGATTGAACTCGGGTCCTTGCGCTTGCGCAGCAGGCGGTGAAACCACTGAGCTAAATCCCCGGCCCTCCTTTTCCTTTTTCGTACTGGGGATGGAACTCGCAACCTTGCACTTATGAGGCAGGCGGTGGAACCACTGTGCTAAGTCCCCAGCTCCCTCTCCTTTTCTGCTGCTTTTCCCTTCCTCCCCTCCTGTACGGAGCCAGAGCGCCCCATGCTGGCCAGGCGCCATGCCCCAGCCGCTCTGCCTCTTGCTGAGACCACGCTCCTATCCTGCTCCAGGTGGCCTGGGCAGGAGTGCCCAGCGCCCAACTGTGTCCACCTCTCCCCAGGAAGCGGTGGGAAGGCCTGGTGCACATCTCCGAGCTGCGGCGCGAGGGCCGCGTGGCAAACGTGGCGGACGTGGTGAGCAAAGGCCAGCGGGTGAAGGTCAAAGTGCTGTCCTTCACCGGGACCAAGACCAGCCTGAGCATGAAGGTGGGTGCGGCGTCGTGGGGCGCAGGGTGGCCGGAGCGCGTGAGGGGCAGCGCAGGAGCCTGGCACCCTGCTCCCTGCCCAGGACGTGGATCAGGAGAGCGGAGAGGACCTGAACCCAAATCGGCGGCGGAACCTGGTGGGGGAGACCAGCGAGGAGACCTCCATGCGGAACCCGGACAGGCCCAGCCACCTGTCGCTCGTCAGCGCCCCTGAGGTGGAGGACGACTCGCTGGAGCGGAAGCGCCTCACGCGCATCTCGGACCCCGAGAAGTGGGAGATCAAGCAGGTCAGCCGGTCGTGGTCGCAGCCACCTCGCTGCAGCGTGGCCGGGAGGAGCGGTGGCCCCGGGGACTCTGG
Source organism: Heterocephalus glaber (assembly GCF_000247695.1). The sequence continues at coordinate 1,107,682 of NW_004624795.1, read as the reverse complement.
CTGCGGCCTCTGGAGGGCGTGGTGTTGCGCCCAGAGCGTGGCAGTTGCCATTTCAGTCCTTGCTGCTATTTTCATCGTTCTTGGGAAATGTTAGAGGCGCAGCAAGCCGAGCACAGCTTCCTGCCGGGCTGCTAGGACGGTGCCGAGTCCGGGGCAGGGCTGGACACGGTGCTGGAGGCCGAAGTGCAGGGAGCTGTGGCCGGTGACTGCCAGGGGGACCTGCGGGCCCAGGAGGGGACGAGTGACGTCCTGGGCTCCCGCAGGAGCCTCTGGCTGACGCCCCCGACAGCAGAGTCCACCCCCAGCGAGTGACAGTGTTGCCTCTGTCCTTTGGCTTAGATGATTGCGGCCAATGTCCTCTCCAAAGAGGAGTTTCCAGACTTCGACGAGGAGACTGGCATCCTCCCGAAGGTGGACGACGAGGAAGGTAGCGCCTGGCCGAGACGAGCTCTCGGGAGAGGGTGGGCGAGGGGCAGGCTGCGGCCGTGTCCCAGCCCTGTGGGCTCTGGAGGGCAGCAGGAAGCTCGCTGGTGTGCCAGCTGCTTGTCACACTTGCTGCCCGAGTTTCCAGGACATAGGGAGTCCCAGAGCTGCACTTGAGGAACGAGTCTGACCTTGAGTCCCAGTAATCGTCCTGCGGGCCCCGGGTCTGCCCAGATAACTCAGTCACGGCTCTACACGGCGGCCAGTTCAGCCCGGCCGTGGGTTCTTAAAACTGTAAAATGGGCCCTAGAAAGGCACCTCCGTTTCTGTAGCATTAAGGGAGCGCCCGCTGCGTCCCTCTGCCAGCAGCGGTGGGCGTGACCAGTGCGTCCCCTCCAACCGAATCGTTCTCTCTTCCCGGGGGCAACCGCAGGCCTCTGTTTTTCTTTTTGCCTGTGCTGGGGTTGAAGGCAGGACCTTCGCACTGAGCCTCGCGCCAGTCCTTTTCCGTTCTCCATCCTGAGACAGTGTTGCTCAGTGGTGTAGGCCTCAGTCTCACAGCAGTCCCCCCTTCTGCCCACCACGCCTGGCTTCTGACTAATTTTGAAGACAGTTTTTTGCCCCTCCACTGTGGGTCAAGACTTACTCCCAGACAAAGCGGGGTGGCGCGCCTAAACGCCACGCGGGCTGTCAGACCACAAGTGTCTGTCCACGGGCTGAGGTTCCCTCCACAGCGGCCCTGACTCGGGCACAGATGCCCGGGCGTCGCCTGGGCTGGGGAGGAGGGCAGTCTCGGGTTCGAGTCCCTTCACTTTACCTCCATGTCAGAAGCCTCTGTGGGTGAAGTTCGTTAGCGCTCACTGGAATCCATTTTCTGAGAAAGTGAAGCCTCTCCCTCTCCCCCCCTC